>VWPU01017212.1:0-93720 GCA_013398955.1 Callaeas wilsoni
TTTTTTTTCCTGCAGACCTTTGTTTTTCTTCTAGTCTGAAAATAACCTGAAAAGTTTAACTGCAGGTTAGTTCAGTTATTTCAGACAGAAGTGATTACCTAACCCTCACTACAGGAGTCTAGGGTGCCTAGCATGAATTTTGATCTTGTGCTTCCTGAGCTTTTACTGCTTACTCTATCCCTCAAATGATGATGTCCTTACAATATATTTTCAAGACTTTAGATATTCGGTGTTGTTTTCATAGGGAATGGGTTGTCTTTGGACAGAACGCCATTACTTCATCAGCTAGGAACAGTATTCTTTTTGTTTCATTCCATCTCCATGCTTTTGTCTTTCTGTTTGAAGATGTGAGAAATTTGCTATATGATCCTCTGACATATTCTTGGGTAGTTTTTTTGCCTGTGCTTTTTCTTTCCATACAAAGTGCATAAATCTTTGATCACTAAAATACTTTAAAGGAACCATTCTTTAAAAAAAACTTACATAGATGCCTTGAGGACATCACCCCTACATGTTGTTCTAAGTGGTGATACAAGTACAAAAGAGCCAAATTTGCAAGAAAAAAAAAATTGTTCTCCAAATTATCTGTGCTGGTTTTGAAAACAGAATTTCATCTGCCAGCATTTTTAGGCCTGTTATCAAGGCATTGTGCAACATTACTGAATTTGAGGATGCATGTTCATTCCTCACATTGAATTCAGAGTTAGTAAATCAAATGCAGTCCTCTGCCAGAAGCAGTTCATGTTTTTAAGGTTCTTAGAACATGGAGGGTAACAAAATGGAAATGCAGTGAGGTCATACACAGCTCATCTTTGTGGCTCATGATGTAAGCGTGTTATTCATAAGGCCCCTGGATTGGTTTTTTGGGATGGGAGGGGTGGAAGTATGCCAGTAGGCTGCTAGAGGAATGACTGGCCTGTCAGGGGTTCCTTGCTTTTTCCTTATTAAAAATCAATAGAAGTATTTTTTCTGAAAGTGAAAGCTGTGTTGCAAAAAAACCCAGTGAATTCTTAAGCTATTGCTGAAGCAGTGAAAATGTGAAACAGTGTAGATTTTGTCTGCTTTTGGATTTTTCATTGTTTCTGTTGAAAGTTTTGTGGCTTTAATAAAACTAACATAAGCATGCTCTGTTTTGTTATGCCTTTAAACAAATGTGCTGTTCTTTCTGTTAAAAGTCTGGTTTGTCTTCATATGTTGCAAGTTTGCTTCCTTCTTGCTGGGCTGAATTACCAGGCAAATCAAAAAAAGTCAGAATAAAAAGCTGTAGAGAGAGCTTGCTTCAAGAAAAATAGAAAAGGTTATAAACCAAATCATGATTAAATAGTTATCCTGGCAAAACCGTAGTAGAAAATCTCAAATGTATTTCTGAAACTAGGTAGCATTGAATCGGATCATGTAAAAGATTCTATTTCCCCTGTCAAGGAGCTGCAAAGTTTGGGATTTTTTTTTTTTAATAATGTTGAGTCTTCTGAAGTGTTTTTTTCAAGGAGTTAAAAGGTAAAGAAATTCTGTTTAACCATACCAGATCTCTCTGATAAAATTCATGACCTGAACTTTCATTAATTTTAAAATTTGGTTAAACAATGTATGACAGGAATAGTCATCTGCTCCAAGTCTTTTTGCAGTCTTAGAACAGTAGTAGGAGTTTTTAATAAAATTGATTTGTGATGTTGCCCCCTCGCTTTGGAAAGGCACATGTTAAAACAAGCATATTCCTTTACTAAAAAACTATGCTAATTTGGTAGTACACCGCACTGAGTTGAATAGGAATGACAGCTTCTAAGACAGCCTTTAATTTGGTATTCAAAACCAAAATCGTAAACTTGGGTTTTGTTTGGTAGCTTCTCAGAACAGGCAGGATATACAGTAGCATTTTTTAAAGATGCTAATGACTTGAGAGAGGAGATGGAAGTCAGGCATACATTTTAATTATGGGGGAGGGGTTGCAATAGCAAAAGTGGTGTGGTTTTTTTTCACTGCAGAGATTTTGAGGGAATGAGACAAGGAAAAACAGACTGAAGATAGTTGCCTTCATTTGGCAAGGGTGTTTAATAAAAGCAGAACTTGTGGTTGTAAAGTGTGCTTATTAAATTCTTCATTTACACTACCTAATTAATTCTAGCATTTTAAATTAACAGTGAAACTGGTCCCTGCTGTACCATATCATAGCTACAGCATATTTCGTCCAACAACCCAGTTGTTCAGGTTTAATCAGCTGCGCTCAAAAAATGAGAAGGAACTTGGGTTAAAAAAAAAAAGCCAGCTAAGTGGCATAAACATTTTAGAGCAGCCTTAGGTGAGGGGAGGTGATTTCAGGGAGGAAACCGTCAGCTTCAGATGGATATGAGGCTCAGCACTAACCAGTGATGCTAAGCTAGGGAGTGTTGCAGGTGCTCTTTATTTCTTATTTTGTCTGAAGAAAGCAAGTGACAAATATCTTCATCACTCGAGGGAGGGGGCCTGAATTCATGAGAATTTTCAGAGAAGAAATGCTGAACTTGTTTTGTCCTGTGTTTGCAAACAAAAGATCCAGTCAGTGTAGTGTCCGTCAGACACTGTAAGTGCTGCTGGCCCTGGGAGTTGTCCCTGTTGACATAGTTTGTGGGAGAAGGGCATGTTTGTTATTAATTTTTTACTTGATTTGGTAGCTTTTAAGATTCGTATTTTTGTTTCTCTGTAACCTACCCAGGAACTTACATCTCTGAATCTTCAGATGATCGGTATCCAAAAATCTTTGGTTTGCAAATCTTTCGCATCTTCAAATGATCCAGGAACACTGTAAAGCAGAATAGTTATTGATACAAGATTTCTGTGCACCCCTTAAGTTATGACAGGGTTTGCATAATTCGGCTGTGTGGTACAGTTTGATGTTCTTTGCATGTATAATCAGGAGCTTTGTTGTTCCTCTGCCCAAAATGTAACTCTGTTTTTGGGGCTTTTTAATCATTCCGTTTTGAATCTGCAATTCCTTTAAGATTATGTACAAAGACTGAAGTCTTTCACCTTAGTTTCAGGTATTTATAATAGTACTGATGCAGGTTTAGATTAAAACTGCAGTTCAGAAATAATTGTGACATTGTAAGTATAATTTAAATACCAATGATCCCAGTGAAAAGAAGAGAAGGAAATACGGTCTGCTTTACCCGTGGTCTTCTGTAGAAGTTATGGATTGTCCATTCCTTACTCCTTGGATGTTTAAGCATAGGATCCAAGAACCAAAACCTATTAAAATGGCAGAATCAGAAATCATGCAGCATTATGAGAGTACAGGAAGGTATTTTTCACATGACAAGTGTGCAGTGCTTGTTCCTCTGTGGAAACCAGTAAATTACTGACCCGGGAAGGCTGTTCTGCCCCTTTGATTCTGAAGTTTGTCTACCCTGAGTTAAGTTGGTATCATGTGCCCTCTAGAAAAAATTATTTTTTCCAACTTTCCCCTAAAATGAGAAGCACATACTAAAAAGGCACTGCTGTAAAAAGAAAAGACTCAGATTTTATTTAACCAAGTGTGTTCAGCAAGTGATGGGGAACTAGTGTGTTTCTATCTAGAACACGCTGTTCAGAGCTGCGTGTTTGCAGTTTGCTGAAATTTGGAGCTTAATTAAGCAGGCTTAATTTCAGCATCTGGATTTGTTGTCTGCTTTGAAAGCAAGGGATGGAGAAGCATCCTGTATCCTCAGGAGCAGAAGTCATTAATTGCATGCCGGCGGTGCCCAGGGGCGCAGGAGAGAAGGCAGGCAGGAATGGCCGTGTTCTCCAGGAGGGAGGCTCTGGGGTCTGATGGCACATGTGCAGTAGCAGGAGAACACTCCCTAAGCTTTCCCCGGTAAGCACACATCATCTAGTATTGGCCCGGTGTTTGCAGCAGGCAGCAGCCAAGTTTTATGTATTTTAATTGGAGGTTTTGATGCACGATGGAGTAGATAATCAGGAGGTCCCAGGGTCTGTCTGGGTTGGAGTCCAAGGAGGACTCTGGAATCTCATCGTAATGGAAAGACACAAAGCAAAAATGTGATAAATGGCTGAACTTAATTCTAGAGAACAGGCCTTTGGTAATAGAGTTCATGACAATAGGTAACCATTGCATGGTTAAGTCTGCAGGTGAAACAGGCTGGAAATTGCAGAGATATTAGTAAAATTGTGGTGCTTTGTCAAGGGCAGAAAAAATTTATTTTTATTTAAGGGCAATATTTCACAGCTATTTATGCTGAGAAGCTGCAGATAGAACACATATTCACTGAAAAATTCACATGTGAAGGCTGACAGTGTTTCATCAGTGTTTCTTTAAGAATTTTGTGAAATGATGTGCCAAAAGTGTCCTGTGGAAAGAAAAAAAATGATCCATATGCAGATAAATATAGCTTACAGTGAAACCCAGCATTAGGGTACCTGATCTGAGATGACTGAAAGTCTAATCTGAGCATAAACTACTTCTGCATTTGATGTCCATTTCACTGATTGTGCTTTGCAAGTGCCTTCCATTTTGAGATGCTACTGGTTCCAGCGGTTTACCCCACTTAAAATACATTAAACAGATAGGATTATAGAATGCAGGGATTATGTTAGATAAGACTTATAAACTCTTTAGAAAGTATGTAAACACTCATGCCTCATGGCATAAGCCCACCTAATAACACGGTTTAGGAGGAAAAATACCTTGTCGAGGTGGTTTATTCCCTTGTTGACTTGGAAGGGGTTTTTAGTAATTCTCTGTAAAGCAGTGGTAACTAGTCACTGATCTCTGATCATTTATTTGGCACAGATCTTGTTGCCCTGGACTGAGTGTTAGCAGCAATTTCATTGCTCTGGTAGAAAAGAATTGCTACAGTTCTTCAGAACAGAAAAAAAAAAAAGCTTTTGTTCTGTGGTGTTCACCATAAATTGAATATATATTTTTGGCATTTGGTTTGATTGCGTTTAAAGGCTATATTTAGTAGTGCCCCTCAAATTGACTGTATGGGGAATCTCTGTAAGAAGCAGTGGAGTTCCTGCGTTTGACTTCCTTGAAAGCAAAAGACTTGGTATTTGCTGAAATAGGAAAAATATTTATGCAGCGGAGTACTCAGCTAGGGTTCTTTTGTCTGAAAAAATAATACCAAATTAAGTGAATTGCCTTAGGTTTTTCAGGAAGTGACTGTACGTTGGCCTCACTGTATTTATTAGGTAAAGGAGATTTGTATGGAAGTTACTTCTTTTTGTTGAATGCATAGACAAATGCAGTGAGGAAAGAGTGGTCAGATAGAGTAGTATTACTGCAGCTGCAAGTCAAGTGCCCAGAGAAGCAGAAGTCTAAAATAATGTCGTTTGGAACAGAAAAGAAAAAATTTCTTTCTGCTAATCAGATGGAATACAGAGGATGCTTTATTTTTTAATTTTATGCAGAGAATAAAATATTAAGAGATATGGAGAACCAGACATGTTTCAGAGTCTTTTAAATTTGAAATCTAGAATTATTTTTAAAGGACTAAATATATGGCTCTGAATGTTATTAAAGACCTTTGATAAATTGATCTTAATTTCATAGCCTAGTTATTTTTATAGCTTATTTCCTGAAGTATATTCTGTTCTTGAGCAGAGATAAACGTAATTTCCATGTTGCATATCCTATTTTAAGGGCTGCAGATTCAAGACAATCCCCAAATATTGATTATTTTAATGAACATTTGCATTAAGTATCTGAACTTAGCACTGTGGGGGAGGAGACACAGAAATGGTAGCGAGTGTCTCAGTGCTGTATCTCTAAAATGTTTTTTTGTGTGGTTTGATGTCGGTGCTGAACGCTGAGGAAAATGGTCAAATTAGCATCCATCATTTTCTTTATCACTTCTCTGCAGTCGCCTGGTGCAGACTTGGTGCCGGCGAACAAAAGAATTTTGATTTCTTGATTATTGGGAAAAAGCAATTGAAATGAGTGTTGGGGCAAATAGGCAGAAAGCAAGCAGGCATGACCCTTGTGCTGCAAAAGAGCTTTCTAATTAACTTCACCAGTTTCAATCCTGAGCTGCTTCTGAAGTGTATTAAATGCCTCTAATGCATATTTAGAGTATTCTTCAGTTTTTGCTGCTTGGTTTGAGTAAATACCATCACCTTCCTATCAAGCCCAGTGTGGAAGGATTAGCAGTGTGATTTTCCTCAACAGCACAAGCACGCCTACACCTCTGAAACCACAGCCTCCAGATACAAGGTTATTTATGAGGCTTTCCAGTGTGTCTGCTGACCTTCCACTCTGAGCCTTTTTTTCCATCCCTTGTATCACCTGCGCTGAAGATAGCTGTCTACCAGGGAACAGCCAGTGAAATGGCTCTGGTGCAACCCTCTATTGATGGCACTCCACCCTTCACTTTTAGTATTCTCTCCGTTTTGGCTCATTCTGCCCTCTCCTCAAGAAGCCCAGACCCTGTGCTTCAGCACTTGTGCACAGCTGCTTCTCTGTGTAACCCTTTTTCTTTCAGCCCAAGGAGAAAAGGGGAGGAAAGGAATGTGAGTGCCAGGAAAGCTCTGGGAGATTGTCAGCCACTAGCAAGGCAGTCCCAGCTGAGGCAGGCTCCTTTGGGGCAGCAGTAGACAGCACACCCAGGTACCTGTCAGGGCTCCAAGGCTGACTTTCCCAGCGCTTCTCCATCGCCTGCTGCTCGAGGAGTTCTGCCATTCAGCCACACCCATGAGCAGCACAGCTTTACTGGGGCCGTTACCTCTGCCTGTTTCCCCTGTGCTTTTGCTACACAGCGTGTCCAGGAACAGAAGTGACCTGTGTAAAACCAGTTCACGTGCTTTGGAAAGTGATCTGCCTCCTGTTCTCCCTTTTCACAAGGCTAATTTTCACCAACGTTGCGTTTGGAGTTTCTTCTTGGCTTTCAGCTGGTGTTCAGTAAACTCGTGACGGGGCTGCTGGACCTGCCTGCGGTAGCTGATTCCCTGAATCAGTGAGCCACAGGGAGTCCTTGCCCCTTCTGTCTTGCAGAGCTCATCCATCATCATGTGACTTTCCCCAGCAAGCAGTTTGTTTTCTCTACGGCCAAAAGAGTTGTGCCAAGGTGATCTTCACCTTGGCTTCTGGGAATGGTCAGCCTGAGACCTTCAGACCTGTATTGGAATCCACTGCTCCTGGGAGTGTTAATGTCCTCAGCATTCCTGTTTCTCCTCTGTTTTCTGCTAACTCAGTTATGTGCAGTCCCTAAATTGATAAAATTCAGGTTCCATCCACTTAAGAGCACATCCTTCCGATTTTTGCTTTTGGACTTACTCTGACTTGAGCAAGGACCCATTTACATGATCAAGCCAACCTGCTTTCTGTCTGTCAAGTGAGGTGCCATTTGTAGAGGGCAGAGTTCCTTTTGGGATATTTACTGCATGGCGGTCTTGCTTGGCCTTAAATCCTTTTTTTTTTTCTCCTTTGCTACCAGAAAATTTTAAAGGTTCAATCCCACTGCTTGGAAACTTAGGCCGCCATTTTAAATTGACTTACAGTTAAAACTTCTTAACTTTTAATTTTACTGTTACACACAAGGGTATATGGCAAGGGCGTTTTCTATAACCTTAACACTACTCACCACCTATTCTTTTTTCCTGCTTAAAGCACAGCTTCTCTTGCTGCCTGAATTGGTAGTCCAACAGCCTTTGTGTGCAGCTCACTGGCAGTCCCGTGCTCAGAGTCAGCACAGATAACCATCTCGGGAATCTGGGCTATTGGAAGTTGCTCTGATGCACAGTCTTTGCCAGCAAATCTCTGGATTTCATCAGCATTCTCTTCATGTCCTGTGCTTCATTCCTGGAATGATCATTGATAGGATGCTGCAGCCTGTGACTTTTCAAACAATTTGTGATTCAGCCTGAGTTTTGTTTGGGCTCTTCTGCATCACTCCATGTCTATTAAGATAAGTTTTGCTCAGATGCCATGTTTCCCATTTCTGTGATCCCACAATCTTGTGGTCGCTCTCCTCCCTGTAAAATTCTGATTCTGTAAGAAGAGAAGAGAAAGAGGGGAAGAAAGCATCATGGCCCTGAAGTCCAAGTCCATTTCTTTGGCTTTGCTCACTGGCTCTGCTTTGGCTGACCCACTGCTGTGCTTTGTTGGATGTAGCTGCTGTTCTCTGTTGTTCCTGAGCAGGATCCATCACTGGCTTTGCAGATGTTGCTTCTTGTCCCTGCTAGGAATTTCAGTGCAAGTTACTGACTTGCAGGTGCTGCTGGAGTCAGGATATTGGACCAGGCAGACCTCGCTCTGACACAGTACTGCTGTTCTTACGACTCTCTCAGCATATGTTTAATCGGTGGAATAGATCAGCTTGAGGGGGAAAAAGACTGAACACTTATTTTTATTCACAAGAGCCCAAACTGCCTTTTTTTTTTCCAGTTAGATGGTTTTTAAGGGGTGTTGCAAAAGCAGATGGACAAAAAGCTGCGTCATACTCACCTGCAAGCAAACAAATGGCAGCATGGCCAGTGTGATTAATTGTTGCTGTACTAGAGGGGCTGCTGTTCCTGCAGCACAAGCTCTCATCTCCCTGCTGCCCTATTCAGATAATTGTGCTCACACACATTTGGAAGCACCTGAAGTTAGGTATCAACAGGCTTCCTGCCTCTTGCTGCAGAATTCTAGGACCCAAAAAATGAGGCTGCCTCGTCCTTCCCTGGGAGGCTGTTGGCTGGATGGAGGGGGTGTATTGACTTTGCTTGCTGTGAGGATGGTAGGTAGGGCATGAGAAGATAGGACATGTAACAAGAAGTATTCTCCAGCAGTTCCTTTTTTAGATGCCTCTGTTCTCCTGCTTGCTGTATCTGTGTCATTTCTATTTACCAGTGCATATCTTTGCCCAGTTCTCTGTTTCTTTAAACATTTTCCTGCTCTGGAAGCCACTCTGTCTTAACCAAAAAAATAAAACCAAAAACCCAGCCCCAAACATGAACAGCTTGGGAGCTTGACTGGTAACATATTTTCCCCTTATGCTTTCTGCTGCATTGGAATAGCTGCTCTGGTACCTTGATTTTGGTTGTTGATAGTATTGTGGTACTCACTTGCTCAAGATTTATTTACCTTTTCCTCTGTTTACCACCTACCTGTTTAATATTGTGAAAAGCCTTTTATGAGAGTTGTGTATCAGAGGAATTGCGCTGTTTTTAGTGGTGGTCAGCCAACAATGGCATCAGTCTATGGTTCATCCAGTGCCATACATGTAGATAATGTCATAGGGGAAGGTGTTGGCTGATATAGATGAAATCTGCCACCTTGAAAAGAAAAGGATTTTTATGATGGTTGTTTTATACTGAGGAGCATATTCATGCTAATATTCTTCTCAAGAAAATTATTAAGATTAAGTGATAAAATTAAGTAGTATGTGCACACAAAGTCATAATATTTTCTCCTTGAAGTAGTTTTCATTACTTTTGTTGCCTGCAGGTACCTAAAAGGAGTATTATAAACATTTGAAACCATACTTAAATTCTTGTTCTTGCTTTAAAATTCTTGGAGGTTCTGTCTTAAAGCTGAAACAAATTTGTGGTGAGGCTCCCTGCAGTCTATATATCAGTGTGTAGCAAAATTTTATTGGTAGCATGTTTTGGAATATGATAAAGTAGCTTTACCTTTCTCAGCATCTTTCCAGATGCTGTGTAAAGTAATCTGCGTAAATCTAACTATTACAGATTAACCTTCTTAGCTGTCAGGCTGCAGCTCTTATTTATGTTTCTGCTGATCAGATTAAAAATGCTGCAGTCACGAGTTCTGTTGTTAATATTAAATTTTGTATTCCGGTCTGTAATAAATTACTTTCCTCTGTGCATTGGAAAAAGTGGTTAGTAGAGCTCAGAGTTTAATTAGTAGGCTGTTGATGAGACAGAACAGGTATCGAGAGTCATTGTTCCGAATTACTGTGAAATTTGTTAGTATTGTTGTGGCTTTTGTTTTTTGTTTGACAGAGGCTGAGGTACAAAACCTTAAATGTTGCTGAATTAAATCATTTAATGACAAAATTACCAGGGCTTTTTGAATTTGCAGTCAAACAGGTTTCAGATATTGATGCTACAGTATAATGTTGTGTCCTACTTAATATTCTTGTTTTGCAAAACATAGTCTTGTTTTTCTCCAGTTTTACGTTCCTCTGCCATTTCCTTTAGACTGGAAGCATTCCTACCACAATTTCTACATGAAATGATTCCAAGTTTGAGGATGCACTGGATTTTTCAGGTCTTAGCTGTGTCTTTCCCATGTCCTCTGCTTGCTTCCTTCTTATTGACAGAGTATGTTCTTGGCCTTGTAGTAAAAGTCTCTGGCCTGTGAACCAAGATCTTTGTTGAGCCAGGATTCCTTCCACTCTGCAGTTCTCTGACACTTTGTGAAGGTGGGAACCTTGGTCCCTGTGCAGGCTCTGTCCTGGTTCCATCCTGCCTTTCTTCTACCATTCACTGCCATCATTTTCTAGTGGAGTTTCTCATAAGCTTTGACTCTGGGTATCTGGCCTTGCCTTTTTTCATACAAGTTTGGTACATTTACCCCAAAACTGTGTGTGTGGTACAGTATGGGCTCACTGTAATCTGAACTTACTGTGCTTTTGGTTGAAGCCTGAACAGTGAATAATCACTCTGTTTCTTTTGGTTTGCCTTAAGCTTCTGCTCCATTGTTCAGTATTAAATTTTTAGTTGCATTCTACTTTCATCTAAATTTCAGAAGTGCCAGCATTTGGGATGATATGCAGCAGGGAAGAAACATCTGCTGTAATGAAGCATGTGCCTCTTCTTGACCTGCTGGCTCATGCTGTTGGAGCACCTTTTCTCTTTGGATCCAGACTGTGATTCTTTCTCCCCTCTTCTAATTTTATCTTTTTTGAGTAGCAATATTAAAAGTAGCACACTTCTAATATTTTGTCTCCAGTCAGTCTTTACACATTTGAAATATCTATTGGCTTTTGTATTTCCCTTTAGTCAAATTTCATCAAAGGTTGTCATATTTTAGCGTCTTAACAGTGGACGGTTTAACACACTTCTAAGCTTGTATCTTAAGTCACCCTTGAGCCTCAGGTCTTATTTTAAAAACCTGCAGAAATTTTCCTTCAGTTTGTTGCCCTCCTTGTCTCTGGTACATACATTCCTTGGCAGAGTTGTGTGGTCTTTACTGTTCTTTCTGTGCTGCTTGTCCAGTGATGCTGTGTCCTTCCCCCCAGTGTGACATCCCCTGTTTGGGATGAGAATGGCTTCCCACAGTGGGAAGCCTGCTGAATGTAATGCAGTGACTTCTTTCATTCCTGTTGCAGTTTTTTTTTTTTCCACACTGCTGATAACCATTTTTATGTGCTGTTATGCCTTTCAGGGTTTTTTTTTCTGGTTCTATTTGTTTTCACTCTTTCTTACTGAATCTTGTTTTTACTTAGCCTGTTTGTTTCTACTGTCTGCATTCTTGTGTTTAAGTCGTCTCTTCAGCATTGAATTTACTGTTTAGGATAGACAAGTCATGGCTGTTTCTTGTCCATTCATGCCTGTCCCCAGAACACTGGATTTTTATAGTACAGTCCCTGTTCTGTTCTGGGACAAAGCGGGGAGGAGTGCAGCCTTGCTCTTCTCGGAACAGCTGCTAATTCAGAGGCTGTGTGCTCCTTGAAGGAAGGGGGAGGAGAAGATGAAAAGAAGGGAAGCAAGAGATGTCAACTGAGGGGAGCAAAATCCAAATATTTGTTCAGAAATGGAACTCACTTGTCTTGTGTATGTCAGGAGCAGTAGCTTTTCAAAACCTACCTAATCAGTTGCTTGCAGTAGTACGAACACACCCATGCTGAAAATCCAGTTTTGCATTTAAAGAAACTTGATAAAAGCAAGCAAACAAAAAAGAAAAAGGAGGATAATATATTCTACAGAGCATGAAATGTGTGTGTTGTTTACAAGATATCTCTAGCCCAGCACAACTCTCAATGGGCCAATGATAAGGTTCCAGTCGTAGAGTTGGGGAGCTGCAGTTTTAGCTCCCTGTTTTAGTGACTGCGTTACTCTGTCCAAGTTCACCCGGGAAATCGTGATACCTTTCAGTTTTTCTTCTCCGTAACAGGAATAAAAGTGCTTTCCTCAGCGGTGTTTGTGAGGAAAGGTGCGTTTCAGAGATAAAATGCTTCCATGCTATGGTAATGGGAGCTGCAGAAGACTCCAGCCAAGTCAGCAGCGTTTGTCTCAAACTGCCACTTAAGCTTTGCATGCAGATTAGTCCATGTCCTCAAGCACAGCAGTGGCACAGCTAACTTGGTTGAACTCTGTAGTCTGCAGGTAAGAGCAAAGCTCTGTTTCAGGTGAGATGCAGAACATCTGAAGTGATAGAAGCCTTTAGGAGACTGAAAGGCACGATTTTCAAGAGCAGGTGTGTCTTACATTGCTGGTGCGGTCAAGTATAAAATGGAGTAGTTGCATGGTTTTGGAAGTCCTCTCGAAGTTTCTGTGGGGTAGGATTTTTGGAAAGATCTGGGGGCACTGGGCAGCAGCAGGCTGTCAAAGCCTGCTCCATCTTGTTCTGAGTGGGTATATGGGGCCATTCTAAAGTGAAAATTATTACTGTATCTGATTTTGAGAAGTGGCAGTCACTGTCAATCGGTATTTAATTTACACAAGAACTGCTACTGCTTCAGCATCTCTGAAAATCAAGACATTAAATTACACTGTCTTGCATTAAGAGATTTGTCAAAATTACAGAAGAGGACAAAACTTGTGTAATCTCCTCTGGCACCACCTGGCAAAACCAGGCTTTGTAACTTAAGGTGCTGAATCATGTTTCTGTTGTGGAGAGCTTGGAGATGGGTTTGGGGAGTCTTGCTTTGATTTTGAGGGCACCATTTCCAGGTCCAGATGGTTCCCTTCCAAAGACTTGTGGAGGTCCAGGGCTTGCAGTTACCTCACCAGCACTAATCATTTGCTTTTAGCTACATTTATAGGATTTGTTTCACATTTTGGGCAACACTTCTTTTTTATTCCCCTCTTATTTTTCTAGGCTTGTTGTCATGGTATCTGGCACTTCCCATTCAGATATTAAAATTGAGTGAGTGGTGTCTGTATGTCTGGTTCATTTTCCCTCTCTTATCCTCTCCCCGAGGGAGAGTTTTACGTGGGATGTAGCACACTGTTTGCAAGGGCTTCCTTTGGGGAATTTTTTAATCACGTAGCAGCATCTCTGTTGGAGAAGGCCTGGTGCGAAGAAGCCCCTTCCACTTGGGCTGGAGTTTATTAAATCCTGTGTGCGTAGGGCTCCCGTGGGACCTCATTGTGCAACTCGTGTCTCCCCTCGAGCTCCCCAAAAAAGGCCTGTCTCCTGCATGAATGAGCTTTTATCTGAGTCTCTCTGGCAGTGATAGGAATTTTCTCTGTGCAGATACCTGATGGGGAGGGCCATTGCAGTATCAGGGCTCTCATGCCTCAGGGGGTGAGTTTGCTTGAGGGATCTTGTCCCATCTCAGGAGCTTTGTGTCATTGTATAGGCTTTGCTGGTGCTCTAGCTGTGGAACATAGAGGATTTTTCCCAGAGGTTTGGGGTTAGCTTTACTTTTTTACTTTTTGTGAAACTGTAAGCATGTTTCTTAGGAGGGGATCTGTTAAAAGTGCGTTTCACTGTTAGTCTGGCACCTGGCTTTCCTCTCCAGTAGTATTTTAAGAAGGATATACTGAACTTAGATAATGCTGGTGGCTGTTTTTAGCCGACGACAAGTCATGCTTCTTAATTGTAGGTGCACTGTACATCACACCATGTCTGGGGTTCTAGGTTGGGTTGCATTTACGTACAGGTGACCTTTCCTAATGTAGAAGCGGGGTCTTCTCAAAGAACTAAGGACACTCCAAGTAGAGTAATTTGATGGAAGGTTCCCAAACAAAGCTTGTACCCAGTCACCTTTGTGCAAAAGGCAAAAACCAAGTGATCTATTACTCACACTTGTCTTGCTTTCACTTCAAGAAAGATTGTGCATTTTTCCCTAAATTCTTGCAGAAGTGAGAGTTAATAGGGGGAGAATGCTTTCTTGCTGTTCATGGACAACATGTATTAAATCCTAGTTTATACAAACATAAGGAGTCTGTATTGTAAATAAGCTGTAGACTAAATGGGTGCTGTGATAAAGCTGCACTAAGCACAGAACAACTTACCCTTCATAGATGAGTTGCAGTGAATTGTGACAGTGACAGCCTTAGCTTAATTGTTTGGTCCTAGGTGCACTGTGTGCAGAAGATGCTTCCCTCCTGGTTTGCGTCTCCTGAGACTGCAGTGTGCGTTGCTGGGGTGACAGCAGGTGATTCTCCTTGGTGAAGAGATGGAGGATGAATGAGACTGACATTACTGGTATAGAAAAGCATCAGACAAGGAGCAGGTTTTTAAACCGGTCTCATGATCAGATCTCATTTTCCCTTGATCTGAGTTTTCTCTCTATAGCTTACTTCCTTTTTTAGGTGAACAGCTCTATTTGTTGGTAACTGTTGTGGAAACAAGAAGAAAAAGAAAAAGTGAAAGTTGTTTCACTTGACCCTCTTTGTATAATATGAATATATCTTCTCAAGGGTATTTATGTAACCTTCTCCAAAAGCCTCTACTTCATACAGCTTTTCATATGAGTTGCAGTCATTCCTTTTCATCCCAGGAGCGTGTTTAAACACTTCTGAATTGGTTTGAAGGCTCACAGGGTGGTGTTCTGAAACGAGCCTGCCAACTGGAGCAGGGATTGCCTTAAATGTCAGAATATCTTCGGTTACCTTTGCTTAAAAGGCAGAAAGCAATCTCCCTGCCAGCTGTCCATAGGTGCTATTTATTAAAAACATCTCGAACTTGAGAAACACTGGAAAAAGTGGCAGAGTGTGTGCAGGTTTGCTTGGAAGATCCACAGGTGGGCAGCGAGTTGCGCTGAGCTTTTGCGATAAAGAGAAGCTCACCCTGTGACCAGTTTCTTCCCTAAATTTCAGCGAGGTTCAAACAGGCAAAAATGGAGCTGGGGAGATTTAGAGAATTCGTGGTGAGCATTATTTATCTTTTGGTCCCAAAGCCAGAGTGACTGAAGGCTGTTACTGTCTGATGGCTCCTGCCTGGCTGATGCGAGATGAGCTGTCAGACGTGCCCTACTTCCGAAGGGAGGGATTGTGTCAGGGAAGCATCGGTGCTTGTGGTACAGCTGCCAGGAGGGCAGCTTTAATTAGGTTTTACATTTGGGCAAGGGACAACAAAACCACAATTTAAGGCAGTTTGGGTCGCTGCTGTCCCATTTTGTGCTTGTTCTCATGAGTGACTGCTTATAGTAGGGATCATAGTCCTTTACTGTGATGTTGCATTCCACAGTCATTTATGTCCAAATAAAAAGGATGTTTCTAACCCCTTTTTTAACTTACCTGGTCACAGGTGGGCAATTAGAAGTTGCACTCATCTCTAATTTTCTATTAGAATAGCTTCCTAAAATCGGAAGGCTTCAGACTTTCCGAGAGAGTAGTTTGCTTCTGCTTTGCTTGTGGCAATGATTGTTCTTCATAGAACCAGCAGGAACAGTGTATTTGTAGAGCTTCAGAATAGAAGAGATTATAGAGCACTTAACACACCTTGCCAAAACGTTCCCTGGATTAATTTCTGCTTGAGCTAGAGCATAGCTTTCAGAAAAAAAAAAATCAAGCTTTCAGAATTTCCAGTGGTAGAACTGACAAAATGGTTGGTAGCTACTTAAATTCATATTGCCTTCAATGTCTAAAATAGAGCAAATGGCTTCCACAGGAAAATAGCATTTGCTGTATTATTTCTAGTCTGGTTTCACGTGCCAGTCAGTGGGACTTGGGATACATAACTCCATGGACAGACATTAGTAAGAAAAAAAAATTTGTACTTCAGGTGAATACCAGTGTGTTAGTGTTCAGCTTCAGCTTTTTTGATGAGGTAGGCAGATTGACCCCCTTATCTCAACTGGAGGAGTTCTTGTGCTGTAGTCAATTCTCATAGCACCATCACCAAGGCAGCAGTGTCTTGCTTGGGGTATGTGCACCAGGACTGGCCTCTTCCTCAGCCAAGCACAGGCAGATCAGAAGCAGCAATTTTTCTTTCCCTTTCTGATTGTGACACTTTTATGGCAGGATTGGTTTTAACTCTCTTGTCAGTGTTGCAGGCGTGATGTTGCCTGTGTCAGGCTTTCATTGCAGCATTCCTAAAGCATGCCACGGTTAACTCGGTTTGTCAGGATGTAATCTTTGTGCTATCTAAATGTGTGTATTTGTGGTTTACTGAGGAACTTAAATTGCTTTGTACCTTCCCTCTGTCCTCTTTGTGCTTATCCTCTCCTCCTCCTGTCTTTCTGCAGTCATTTTTCATGAGTAAGGAGCTTGGGTTTTTTCCACTTACTGGTGGAAAGAAACAGTTTAGGGCCAAGATCTGTTTCCTGAGACAGACCTGTAGGAAAGCATCTTTCTCGTGATTTCCTGTTCACAATTCCCAGTAAGAGATCTGTTGGCTTTTTTAATCCATTTAATGTGTACCATGTTAATTTTGGTTTAGTCAATTAATAAGCAGTACCAAATCAAGTCCTTTCGAGAAGACCAAGTATATCAATGTTGATTTAATGGCATTCTTAAAATTTATAGGTCAAACTTGTAATCTCATCAAGAAGGTTGTCAGTTTAGTTTGACAGAATCTATTTTCCATAGACTTAATTTGATTGACATTGATTTTATTACCCCTCACTAATTCTTTATTATTAGAGTCCAGTATTGAATATTCTGTAATTGTGCCTTGCTTGGCACTAGACTGCTGGACCTGTAATTACTTGGGCCATCCAGTCCTCCCTTTTTTGAATTTCAGTGCAAAATTTTTTTCCTCCAGGCTCCTGGAATTTGTTGATCACAAGAGAGCTATTAGCCCCTTCTTCTTTTTTTGGAGTCTGTTCTCTACAAGTAATCCAGATCATTTCATTTAAACATATGTAATTTTAGGAGCTCCTGCTTAGTGTTCACCTGGGTTGCTAGTTATATCTTCACATACTTCAGGTGTACATAATGCCTGTTGTCTCTGTGCTGTTACTATTAGTATCTCCTGGTGATTCAGGATGAGTGTTAAGGGATCTTTTTTCTGTAACCTAAAAAAAAATTCTTTTGTTATTCCAGCCTTTACTAGCCAGAGGGGTTTTATGCTTTTTTTCCCCCCCGTTTTCTATAACATTTATGTTCTAACTTACAGGGGTTTTTTTTCTATGTGTTTTCCCTTTACCTCTTAATATAAATATGGAATTGGCCAAAGCAGACTGGCTTACAAAGGAAGTAAAGGATGGTACAGGTCTCTGACGCTGCCTTTTTCACCATTGCAGGTTTTTGGATGGCATGAATAAATGGTAATTTTTTTTTTTCCATCTTTTTTCTCATGGCTTGTTTTAAGCATAATTTTCAGCTCTGAAATGGAACTTTCTCAAATGCAAAACATGTACTGTATCGGCTTGGCTTTGCCTGATTTTTTTTTTTCTTTTCAGACTGTCAAGTGCTTGATAACTTCAAACCCTGTTACTGCTCACTTTTTAGACCTATTCCTTACCAGATTCTAGGAGGTCCACTATGCATTTTCTGCTGCTAGAGAAAACATTCAGAAAGAGCAGTGGGAATAGCGAGATAACAAGGTGTTGTTTTAGGATCATCTAGAAATATCTCTTGCCTGACCTACTGAATCACAGCATGTGACGAACTATTGGATTCCAAATCACAGAAAATATTTACTATTTACGGTGCTGTTCCTGGGAAGTGTAGCATGGGAATGAACTACAGTGTCTGTGTGGGATCCCACTGAGAGGTCCAGCTGCTTGCTTTGTGCTGCCAGATTGTGTCCAAAGAAGTGTTACCCTTTTGGATTACATGCAGTAAGAGCACATGATGAAGAAAATAGGGAAAGTTCATACTGTTTACTGTATTCTGGAACAAATCCTTTCCTTTCTTCACCTGTAACAGTTTTTAGTTTTCATATCTAGATTCTGTTTTGTCTGCCATAAGGTACATTGCTCTTGAGAGGAATTTGAAATTGATGTTTTTAGCTGCGTGTATAAATTTTTTTGGTTTCTTAACTGTAAATGTTTAGCACAGTAAAACTTTATGATGTTTGCCACAGTCATTTGTAAAGATTTTCACAGACAAAAAACTAATCTGAGTTTTTCTTTTCAAGTTTTTGAGACTGGGGTGTTTGCGTCAGCCTTCAAACACCTGATAATATTTAGGAGAGATGGTTGAAAATACAAAGTAACTAAACAAAATGTGCTCCTGAAGTGGAAAGCTCTTATTTGGAAGGTTTTCTCCCTTCAGCTTCACTGGTATGGTGAGGTTTATGCCAGAAAGCAGCAGCAGGAATTTGCTGATGGAAACAACTGCACCAAGATTGCAATGGGCTGTGAAGGATGTGAAGTTTGAGAGTTTAAGATAAAAGGAGTATTCATTGAATTAACAGAAATTCAGTGCTAAGAATTCTGAGTAGTCACCCTATTTTGGAGAGAATATAGTACAGCTAATACAGCAGTCAGTGGGATATGAATTCATAAGCAATAGCTTCTGAGTAACAAGCCTGCAATCCTGTTACAAGTTTCATATATTTCTTGATGTTCAGGAGTATATACACTAACAAGAAGAAATTGTGTTTCTGCAGACCTGTTATGTGAAAGAAAAATGGTGTGACAGTGTAATAGTTTTCATTAAGCTAGGTTCTGCAGTCCTGCATATAGACAAGACCAGCTTTATTCGTGTTGGTATTTGTTATCCTTCACCTTGGAGAAAATATGCTTATCCATTGCCAGTTGGTAGTGAGAATGAGAGATGATGGTATCTAAATAACTTGAATGTTACTGAGGAACTCAAAAAAAGGTTTTGTGTAATTGTAATCTGATTCTTTTCTTGTATTGCCATCTATATCCTTTCTCTACTGCTAGCGCTGTCTGTGGGTTTGCTGTCCATGGTCTCTTGTGCAAGTACTTACAGAAGCGAGAATGTTTCTGTGGGAGGCTGTTGAAAAACAGTGTATACATTGTAGAGGTTGGTCAGTCCACCTGCCTTGAGAATAGCAGTGGCTGGACAGGGAAACCCAGGGTCAGACACTGGGCATAAATCCCAAGGCCTCAGGTCAGCTCCTCCTGCTCTGTGTGCCTCTCAAGTCCAGAGATGATTAATGGCAAGAGAAATGATACAAACGTGGGTTATCCAAGCTCTGATCCTTGAGTCTCCTTCCCCCCCTGAAAAGAGGTTTGTTTCCTAGAGAATGGCTTTCCTTTCTCTAGGATTGTTTAGGATTAAATGTATTAAAGATTTGGTATGTTCAGAGGCACAGGGGTTGGAGCTATGTACAATACCTCAGGTAGGCAAGCAGAGCAGGGCATGGCAGGGAAAGTATCTTTACAATATTTCTGCTCCAGGCTTTGTGCTTAGCCAGACTTCAGGTCATTCTTGGTTACTGTCATGTAACTTGGGTAAGAATATTTTTGTTGAGATTAGTTCAGCTCTCCAGGAAGACCAAGTATGTTTTTATACTTTTTTCTGAAGTTAAATTGATGGGATGGAATTGCTCCCTGGCTTATTGTATGTTAAAACAGCCATTTCTTATCCTTATGCCTGCATGTGGGCATTTCAGGCATGAACTGCAGTGTTTCCATGGATTTTTAAAGTCTTCCATTGCATAGTTAGCAGCTTTTAGGGCTTTGATCTGATTTCGTAAGACAGAAGCGCTCCCTGTATTTGTGTTACAGCAAATGCTGTATTTTTGGTGGCGTCTGACTTTGAGAAACACACAGATGCTTTTTTGTAGTCCGGGAGACAAAGAAACAAAGCTTTGTGCTGGGAGGCAGGATCTGTGCCTCCAGGGGACATCAAGGCACTTGGTGTGCAGCTGCCTTCCCAACCTCCCCTTCCTCCTGGTGAGCAGGAGCTGGGTCGCTGCTCGCTGCTCCCATGGCTAGAAATCTCCACAATTGCAGTTCCTCTCCTTGGGAGGGATTTTCCTGTTTCCTTTCTCACTGCCTGTGAACAGGAGCATTTTGATCCTCTGCACATCAGCACCGAGGGACAGGTGGTTTTTTGGCTTGCTGTGCTCCGGATACGCAGAAGGGTGTATGAGAGGGAGGCATGGTTGGAGTACAGGACCGTTCACCTGCCTGCTTGGGCTCACTGATGGTTGAAATGTGATTATCCGTGTGTGTTTCCAAGTTCATGTGCCTTAACAAAAAAAAAAGAAGCTGTGTTTTCTAAACATGCAAAATAAGTTCAGTAGGATGCTCGAAGGAAGGGATCTGGAAGCGGCTGTCTGTCACGTTGCATTAATAGAATTGGTGCTGCAGAGCCGCTGCTTGGGAATTGGGAAAGGATCCATGTGGGGTGGGTTCTCCCAGCCCTGTGCAGCTGCATGATCCCTGTAGTGCCGACAGCACGGCCTCCCCTGCCCCGTGTCGCTTATCCCGGGCATGAACCGGCTCTCTCTCTGCTGCAAACACACGCACGGGGCTCGCTGGTGGAACAGAAGCTGTTGAAATGCTCTTGGCTGCTGAAGCGGGCTCCTGCCATCCCGTGCACAGCAGCAGTTGTTGCACTGTTTGGGTTTGCTGTCATCTCGAATTCTCGGAGGGGAGCTTTAGCACAGTCCCTCGCCCGGCTGCAATTTGGGCTGTCCCTTCTCCTCCTATTTACTGGCTGCTCACTGAGCAGTAAAACGAGATATAAAGGTGGTTTTCTATTCCTCAGCTCCTTCAAGGTTAGTGTAAAAATGCAGTTTCCTAATTTTGTGGTTTAAATACTTCAAAACTTGTTTATGAACAGTAGCAAAATTATATGTGTGTGTTTGTTTATTTTTAAGAGGTGGCCTTGTTACTGGCAGGTCAGCCAGTTATATTTATTGGGAGCTCAGCACAAAACTATTACACAATTCTGTTGCTGTCAAGCCTCATACATGCTTTTCAGTAAACTGCTGGGGAAGGCAGAGTGAGGGGTTGCTGCTTCTCGTTCTTACAGAAGAATCTTCAGGGCAGCAATTTAAAGTTATGATGGCTCCCTCTGTATTAAAGAGATGAAGAAATGGTGAAAAACAGCATAGAGACTGTAAGGGAAAGCAGGGATGAAATGAACAGCATAAGAAAATTGTGCTCTCACTCTTGGAAGTTGTTCCTGTGCTGAAAAATACTGAGTCCTTTTTTCTTTATTTCTTGTGTTTCAACAGGGCAGAGTTTAGGGTATGGATTCGTTAACTACATTGATCCAAAGGATGCAGAGAAAGCCATTAACACTTTAAATGGACTCAGACTCCAGACCAAAACCATAAAGGTAAGACAATATAAAATGCCTTTTACTCAATTCAGGAAGGGGAGAACGTAGTCAAAACTCTTTCTGGCAGTTTCATCACTATTGTATTCTCCATTGTAAGGGGGTTAACGAGCTCCTCCTTGGAACAATGAGTGGACATGCAGAAGAAATCTCTCTTCTCCAAAATTGCTGCTATTGTTAAAGGGAGGGGAAAATAACAGGAAACTCTTTAAAGCATGACAGTGAGGCTTAAATGTAGAATGAAACAGCCAGAGTGATACCATTATCCATAAACAGGTGAAGTACGTCATGGTGTATTCACGAGTTACGTGTTTCCTTATGTTTTAATGGGAAATACTTTGACATGGAGTTCTCTTTTTAGTGACACTCCTGTCATTATCAGGTATTGAAAGCATGTTTCTCACAAGTTAGAATATGTCATTCTCAAAAAAAAAAAATTTTCTCAATTTCCACATCCTTAATTTGATTTATTCTTTTAAAGGCTGGCGGTTTCCCATTGAAGTCTCTTATTTCATTGTTTTAATAGACCGTTAGTTATTCAATGACCTTCTTTAGTGGTCTCACAAGAAAAGCAAGCTTCTACACTGTCACAGTTTTTGCTGCGTGGCTGATAAAGCTGTTCTGAAACAGCTTACAGAAGATTTCCACATCCCAAATTCTGACAAATAATACAGCTTAAGGGATGTGAATCAAAAAATTGAAGGGGAACAAACAGCAGATCAGATTCAAATTATCTGAAACTGCTTTGATCATTTTTTGAGTGCTGGCTTTTGATTTGCACCATTTTCTTAATTTTTCTTCTGTAGTTAATTTGTATTTCAAAGCTAAAAATGTTAAAGAATATAAAAATAGAATTTTTACTGTAGTGCATATTGGTACAAGTAATATCAGTGGCGATGTAGCTCGCAGAAGAGATGTAACGTAATGTGGTCAATACTGTAGTTTCTGACATTCTTGCTAAAGATTGTGGTTTGGACAAAGTGGTATTCCCTGAAGCAAAAATATTTGTTGGATTCTGGTGTATTTCTTAGAGTTGTTTCGAGCGAGTTTTTCCCCTGATCTGTTTGATCAGTGAAGGGCAGAAGTGCTGGGCTGAGGGCTGTGAAGGCGGCGGAGTGGCTGCACGGATTACACGGAAAAGGCTGCTTCCAAACCTCCCTCAAACCATCCAGATTCCATCCCACAGACAGGCATGTGGGCCATACATCAGAATGCTCACAGCATGGTTTTGTAGAGTTAATGGAAACACTTACAGGAATATGTAAGGCAAGGCAGCAAAATCTACCATCTTATCAACTGCTGCAGGTGGAAATGCAGGCTTGGACTCAGCAGTTTCCACTTACAGTGAAAAGTTGCTCTCCAAATTGCTTTTAAAGGCACATTATCAGGGAAAAAAAATCAAAAATACTTATTAAAAACGCAGTAGAACTTGAAAAATCTAGATCGGTTTTTCATACAGCACATGTATATTTTGAACATTATTCAGCCTTAGGAAAGTACAGTATTTCTTGTCCCTAAGTACCTCTGTTGCTTTGCCTCTCTTTTTCTTTTTTGTGAACCAGAGCGATGCTATTGCATTCATAATATTCAAGGTTACAGGAAACTCACGCTACAAAAAGGCCTCCAGAAACTGCACCCCACACCAATTATTTTTATACATTTCTCACATGCAATATTAAACCATTGTTCCTTTCTTTATCAGCTCTACTAAGATTTTTATTATCTGGGAACTTCCCATGCAAAATCTTCTTCGTGGAATGCTTTTTAATTCAGTATAAATTTTAGAAATTCAGTGGTTTGTTTAGTTTGAGGTTTTCATGTTTATTAATAGCTCATAGACTTGCGTAGAATAAAGGATGTTTTGGGGGGCTCTTGAAAGCTGTTAAAATTTAATAATAAGCAGAGATTGATCTAATCTATGTGCACAGGAGCTGCGTAAGTTCTTCTACGACTGGGAGGAAGCATAGGGGTGTTTTTTCTTTTTTAAATAAAATTTGGTTTATGCGGCTGCCCAAAACCAACCCAAGGGAGCCTTCTATCCCAATAGCCAAAGTTTTGGCCACAGGGACATCTAATCAGCAGTTTCTAACCCAGTTTTTCGTGGCAGAATTGCATGTGATTCCCTCACCTTTACCCCTTGGTTTTTTTATATTTTTAATTGTGTTACTTCTGGAAATGCTGATAAATTGGGTCTGCTTTCCCTTATATTGTGCAGTGGGGATGGAGCTTTCCCAGCGCTCATGCTGAGTGGTAAATCAGGTGTGTTTAGTGCTGCCAGTGGCATTTATGTTGCTGGAGATATCCCTGGTTTCCAAAGGGTTTCAAGGTGATGAGGAACCATACTCAGCACCACTGAATCTCCTCACTTGCCCATTGCCCCCATGTGCTGTTTTCCAGCATCTCAGTCATTCTCTGTAAGGGTGAAGTATTTAAACTTGTGGAATTACTATATTTAATTATCAGACCAGATTACTTTAGCTACAGATGCCCTTTACAGTTAGTAAAACTGTGCTGTTGGTGCATTTAAAAAAACATCTCTCAAGAGAATATCTAGAAAATAATTTGGTGGCATATAATTTTGTAGGCGAAAAAATATTTAATAGAATAAGACTGAGCTGGAAAAGTACTGAACGTTACTTTGTTCTGCTTTCTTCATGAATGTGTCTGGGTTTTTTGGCCCGGAATGAATCTGTAAATATCTTATTGATGGATGGGCTGAACCTTGGCCTCTGCCTATGTATGTTGGGTAGCTGCAGCCCTGCAGGTAGAATTTCTCTGGCTGCCTTTTGGAAGCTATTTTGATGGAAAGCAAGTTGAAATGAGTAATGTGTGAAAGCCCTCTTACAGTGGCAAATTACTTCTGTTTGCCAAGGTCACTGTGGTCCTGCTGGCTGTGTCCCACCTGTGCTGTGGGCTCTGCTGTTCCTTGCACCTAGACTGAACATGAGGTGCCTCTGGGGAGTTGTATTTGCACTCATTTTTTGCCCCACAAGGCTTAATTCCTGTTTAAAAATAATATATGAATTTTATGCATGTGGCCCCAGATGCTGTCCTTTTCACTTCTGTAACATTTTTGTGGCAGCTTAATGTTCTCTCTCTCCTGATGCCTCGAAAAACAGCTATGCAGTCACAGGAGGAACTGGCTTTACAGCAGGATCAGCAGAACAGCCAGGCACAGTCGGCTCTGATGTGTGGACTAAAATAACTGAAGAAATGTTCTTTTTATTCTGTCATTGTTATGATAAATAATCCCTTTTTCGCTCTAGCAGCTAAAATATTTATGTGCATTTTATTTAAGTCAATGATGGCCTTTCAAGTCAAAGTTGAGAGGTGACGATTTACAGAATATCTGTTTGGGAAAAGCATTGGAGGGAGTGTTGTGTTTGGTGGTAATAGGTTATACACATTTTGTTCCTCCTCAACTGATCATAGTGCATATTTTATTTACGCCATTTCATAGCAGCATCATCTTCTTGTGAGGGAGAAAAGCTTCACTTTATTTTTACAGCTAAAGCTTGACATTATTCTGCAAAACAGTTCAGAATGAGGGAAGAGACTGTGTGTGTTGAAATAAATATATATTCCAGAAATTGAATCTATTTTTAGAAATTAAATTTGCCCATCCATAAAAGCCTATGAAAGGTCACTGCTGCTGTTGAAGATTGCCTGGCAATTCAGTTGCATCAAATATCAGAAGGAAAATAAGATGTGTGATGCATGGGGTACAGATTGTTTAAACTGCTGCTTTGCCCTGAAAAAAGGACAGCGCCTGAAAGGATGCGAAGGAAGTGTTTTACAATTTACTTGGGGATTCAGGTGACCTGGCTTCACTGGAACAAGGGCAGAACAGTTTTGAAAGGAAGTTTAAAATCTAAAAAGAGCCAGTGACCCCCTGAAGTGCAGTCTTGTGCACCCCTCTCTTCCTTTTTCTCTGTTGCCTGAGAAACAGGTTTGCTTCTTCCTTCCCTCACAGGAGCAGGTCCATGCTGTGACACTGCTGGAGCAAAGGGAGATGTCCCCAGTGAGGGGAGAAGGAATCTGGGTTCTCTGAGCCCTTGATAACCTCCAGTTTTTAAATCCGTCAAATCTGTCCGATGGTAAAATACCAAACGGATGATTCCTCTGTGCTCAGAGGCTTGTTCTAGTTATTTTCGTTTTCAGTTACATTGAATAAATAGCATGGAATTATATATTTCTGCTTTATTCTCCTGTTTTGATCAATAGGTCTGGATGGTCCTAGTTTAAAATACCGCAAATAAGGCTGTGGGAGAAAGTAATCCTGCTTTTTCTGAAAATAAAGTAGTAACATTACTGCTGAAAGATCTTCCTATTTATCTTGGTTTCTGTGGCATTTTTCAAAATGCCAGCTATTTCCACAAAACTCAGGCTCTAAATCTGTCCATGTTAATTCTCGTAATTGTCCACAAAACTACAAACCATCCTGTCACTGTAGGGTAACCAAATAACAGCAGCCTCAGACTTCTCTGTCCTACAAAGTCATTTGTCAAAAAGATTGCCTTCCAGCCGTGCTCGGCGGACGAGGCGGCGCGGGAAGCGCGGGGCGGGAGGAGGAATGGCAGCAGGGAGTGCTGGGGAAGAGACCTGCGTCTCCTGCACCCCATCCCAAAATCCTTGGGAGCTGTGGGGGGAGTTCAGCACAGTTTGGGTTGCAGCCAGAAAGCGCTGGGTTGCTGACAGTGATGGTAGCAGAGCTCTGGTGTTGGGTGCCCTTGGTGCAGTGGTTGGCCAAAAACGCGGTGTTTTCCAGCCGTGCTCTTCCATAGCCTCCCCAGGGCCACCGAGCCTGCTGGACTCTGCCTGCAGCCTCCTGTCCCACTGAGGAAATGCGGTGTTGTGCAAGGCTGGGTGGTAAGGAGAGGGTGTACAGAGATCAGGGCAAGGCGCAGGAGGAGCTTGGATGCTCTGCAAGGAAGAAGAGATGGAAGGTTGGGGCGCTGGAAGGTCCTGGGAGTAGCTGAGTATGTTGGACTGCAGCAAGGAGAGATTTGCATTTTTGAGGGTCTTTGTGTGCAGTTGCATTGGACCCCCTTTTTTCCCTTTGCTGAAAATTTACATTACAGGCACAAACTGCAGATTTGGGAGCTATTTTATAGCTCTAAAATTGAGGTAACTACTTGTTCTCTTTTGTGGTAGCTCACAGTTAGTCAAAGAGGGGTCATCTGCCGTGGCTGCTACTCCTCAAGACAAAAGCCTTGGAGAAGAAACTTTAAAGATGCTACAGCCTTGGAAAGCCTCAATGAAGTTTACTCCTGTTTTGCTCTCTAGGACCCGCTGTCAGTGTAACCCTTTGGACTTTGTAGTGCTTGTTAACAAACCCTCCTCCACCCTTTGTGCCTGCAATGATGCTGCTGCTCAGAGGACCTTTCAGAGCTGCATTTGAAGGTTCAGCTTTGGCTCTCCTGCTTTCAGCAGGCACCAGAGAGTCTCTGCCTCTTAATTTTATGCATCTTCTCTTAATCGTGATTTTTTTACTGCCTCAGTGTTGCCAGTGAGTCCTTTTCATTCCACAGAGCCAGAGCAATTACTTCTCTTAGCCTTGCTCTTGATACAGCCAAGAGTGTTCCTAGGTTATTATCTATGGATGTCTTTCCTGAAATGATGGGATAGACCATTGTACCTGCAATTATAATTAATCTCTGTAAAATGGCATTGAATCGCTCAACAGTAAAGTGCATTGTCACTCCCCTCCATCCCCCAGCCGAGGGCTTAGAGAAGAGAAAGGACAAAGCAGTGCAAGCATCAGATGTGAAAGTATTCCAGACCCTGGTCTTCAGCCTCTGGACCAGAGGGCTTTTGTGTTTGCTTGTTCTGACAAAGCACGCAGCTTTCACAGGAGGGTGTCTCAAATCTGGTTTCGCACAAATTAGGACACAGATGAGGGTCTGGAGGTGGCTGTGGGGAAATGTTTGTCTCTGCCATAGCCCGTTCACTGGTGCTAAGCAGATTTTACTTCTAGTTCTAGGTGTGTATTAAACAAGTCAGACTGTGCTTCATTTATGTGTCAGGCTTTTGAGTGGTTCTGTTAAAGCACTTCCAGTCTGTACCAGTGGGATAAGGGTCAGCAAGTGAAGGAAGGGTTGTCCCCATTTTAAACTGGACTTCAGGCAGAAAAAAGCCAAGTGACTCACCCCAAAAATCATACAAGAAATCCTGTATCTGGGAGAGTGTCACTAAAGGACAAAGCAAAGTCTCTATAATAAGGTCATTAAGAAGTCTGGTATTTCTGAATGTTGCACAAACTTTTTGAAAGCTGCCCAGGGAGTCACTTAACACTGAGTGCACCTTAACTGCTTGTGGCTGGAGAGGTGTCCCAGGGACTGCAGATGCCATGGGTGGGTGGCTTGGTGGTCCTTGAGTGTCTGTGCTGCCACACAGTGCGCCTCGATTCAAGGCTTCTGCGTGGGTTCCCATTCTTCAGGTGAGGAATGGTAGATGCAGAGCAAGACACATCTCGGAGAAGGTTGGTATTTGCAAGATGAGCTGCTTGGTTGCTGCTTAGATGTGTCCAGGGCAGGGTGGCTCTGCTGGCAGAGTCCATCATTCCAGGAAAGGATGATGCAGTTCCTCTTCAAAGCAGAGGAAGCAGATTAAAGCAGATTAAATTTTACAAGGAGGCTTCTAGAAATGGACTTGATGTTTGAGAAGTCCAGGATTAGCCCAGGAGCTGAAGGCTTCTCTTACAGGGAGCAGCAGCAGCAAAGTGGTTAAGTGTCAGTGTTCAAATGGCTGCTGTTGCTTGTTCCGTAAGACAAACGGGATGCATTCATGCCTCTGGGTGCCTTTGCTGTGGGCTCTGGCTTGGAAAGGCCAGACTGCTTCAGTTTATGTTCTGCAGAGTCTCGAGGTTAGAAATTCTTCAGAAAGTTTTCTCTATGGGAAAACAGGTAGGAAATCAATAGGGAAGATAATGACTTGAACTTAGAGATATTTTCTGTGCACCTGAGCAAAAATGTGCTTTGTGGTGGAAGATATGAAATGCTGGACCTTCTGATGCTGCAGCGGTGTTGGGAGACAGTGGTGCAGCCTCTGGAGATGGCTGTTTATTATGAAGAGAAGCCTTTACACAGGCTAATGCTCAATGTCAGATGAGAAATGTCCTATTAAATGTTTTTTGCAGTTATATATGTATTTATAGAAACTAACATCTGAGGCCAGCAAGCCATAAAATGAATTGTACAATATTTTATTACCTTCCTTGCAAATTTGACCGCAGCACTCCTAAATGATCTTATGCGGTGAAATCCAACACCGTGGTTCGACCTTCAACCGTAGCGCGAGCGGACAAACATTTTAATGCTGAGGAATGCCTGGGTCAAACAGCAGTTTGGTGTTCTCCAGCTCATTATTTGAATTCTTTGTGGTGGCTAGGATGCCATACTCTTTTCTTTTTCAACGCTCTGTTTCATTACAGGGTGCAAACACTGCTGTGAGCAAAGGAAGGGAAAAAAAAATCATTTTTAAGTGTGAATATAAAGAATTAATGCGGCGTCCTCACCGAGCGCTTTGCGGTTTGCAGTGATAAAATGGGAGCTGGTTTTTGCTCCCATTTTAACTTGCACAGCATAAGGAGCTTCTGGTGTGATGGAGGGTCAGGGTGGGCGATTTCTTCCTTTGATAGCTCACACACGGGAAGACATCCCGTCCTCAGCACTAACTGAATAATAGCTTGAAAGCAGGATGGCACACTCTAACCGATCGATTTGTCATTGGCTGACCTCAGAGGGAAGATGAAAAAGATTCAAAAGCAGATAAATAATTGACATTACTAGCCTTGAGTCCATTCAGCTCCGCAACCTTTTCTCCTTGATATTAAAGACGGCTGAGTTGCTTTTGGCAGCTTCTTTCTTTGGCTTAGGCTCCCCTGCAGCCTGAATGTTTGATTGCGGGAGGAAATAAAAACTAGACCTGTGCGGCGATAGGTGTTCACATGTGCTGAGAGTGGAGGGTTGGGAGAGAGAGCAGCTTCTCCTTCCTCTGCCTGCCTGCAAGGCCCACGAGAGCAGAGAGCCTTCTGTAGGTAGAAGTGTGTGTATATATGTATATAAAATGTCAGGCACTCATTGCTCTGGGAAGTAGTGTTTTTTGCATATCCCAGTACTTTTCATCCTCTCTGTAACGTGGCATTTGGTTAATGAATGTGCCAGAGCGAGAAACCCAAAGGAAACCCCTGGCTGTTTTCCCAGGAACTTTATTCATTTTGCTGTTCTCAGTTTTGAGGAATAGGTAAGATCCCTACCCTCACTCCAGAGAGGCTCTTAAGTGTTTTTTAAACTGTTATTCCTCAAGTAGGTTAAACTGTAGGTGCCTGAGCTCTTACAGTACCCTCTCACGGTAAGGCATTTGCAGAGTGGGGAGGGAGAGTCTGCTATTCCCAATGCCCCAGTGCCAAACCCGGCTGTAGGTGAAAGCACCATGTGATTATCCTGGTGTCCCCTAGGGCCTGGATTGAGCTTTGTTACGTAAAAGCTGAGTGGTGCCATCCCTGTGTGTTCTGGTGCTGGATCTGTCAGAGGGGTGTTCAGGGAAACGATGGAAATGCTGCACCCCATCAGGAGCTCGTGGGCTGTGGCACAAAATAATTTCTACCCCAATATCCTTTTTCCTTTTGGCACCTGAAGGTTTCTCTGCTCCTCCTATCTGCTCGAGCCTTTGTGCTGTGTGCCTGAGCTTGCCTCCATTGAGGCGAATGTTTTATCTAACCTCCATTTCATATTTCTTTCCCTAAATTTTCCACCTCCTCTCTCCAGCCTTCTCTGTAAATGTTAGATTTAAAAGGTTATGGACAAACACGTAAGTTATAAAGAAATTGCCAAAAACCTTAAAATCTAGAATCTTGAGAGTTTGTCTGCTATTATGCAGAGAAGATTGTGGAAGCAAATATTAGTCATTAACATAATTTTCTGTGTTGAGTCAACAGCTATTTTTAGGTGTGGAGTGCATAAAGACAACTCTTTGACACATAAAACACATAGACATCCATTTGACATCATCTGCGTTCAGACTGAGGCTCAGGAAGAGGGGAAGACAATTGCTCAATGTATTGTATTTTTGATGGGAACCCCCCCACTTCCTTCCTAGACACATTTTAAGACATAATGCAGGAGAGTACTGATCTGTTTATATTGAAATAAATCAAAATGAAGTGCAGAATATTCAGCTTGAGTTCCAGTGCTTTTTCAGATGTGCTGCAAAGTAATTCATGATCTGTGCTGAATATTTGCCATTAGGCTTTATCCAGGAAGTGTTTTTATGATGTTAAATGTGTGTATTCTAAATGTATATATTATTTTAAAAGTGCAGAAGGCTTTTTATGCATGTATTATAATTATAAATCTGATTCATAGGTAGAAGAGCAGTTAAGAAGCTTGAATTAGTAAATTTCCAACAGCACACATGCAGTGCCACAGCTAGATTTTCTTGTTTGCTTGGTCATAATATTTTATGGTCTGGTTCTGGGCTTTATAATGCAAGGGAACTTCTCGTGATAAATTGCAGATCTGACAATGAGTGTCAGTATACAGCTCCCTGAGCAGATGTTCATTTAGTCTAATTTCACCAGTACTTTACTGTTCATCCAGAACAGATCTTGCCAGCTCAGGATGCAAACACAAAGAGAGAGAGCACAAAAGATCACTCTGCAAATAACCTGATCTGTTTCAGACACTTGGAGGGGAAAAAGAAAAACATGCAGGAACTTGGGAGTGCGAGGTCGGCTGCAGCAAATCATCCACACACCCACATCCATGGGGGCAAATTTACAAAGCTGTGCGGGGGAAGTGGCACGTTAATCCACCTCTGAACAATAGTTATTTTATGACTGCACTTCAAGAACCCTAGTGTCTGTTTTAAGGTCTTCCTTTGTTCCTCCAGCCTTTCCTGGCTCTGCTGGTTTTGCAGAACAGGTCCTGTCTGAACTGCAGGGTTATGTCTTGTGAAAGAACAGAACGTTATCTGTCCAAAATCCCAGGGGTGGCTCTAGCTCACTAACACTGCTTTCCTTTTCTCTCTGTAGGTGTCATATGCCCGTCCAAGTTCAGCATCCATCCGGGATGCGAACTTGTATGTCAGCGGCCTTCCCAAAACCATGACCCAGAAAGAATTAGAGCAGTTATTCTCACAATATGGGCGCATCATCACCTCACGGATTCTGGTTGATCAAGTCACAGGTTAAAAGAAAACTTCTCTTGATACGTGCATGTTTTTCTGGAAATGGCAAAATTGCAAATGTCTGCGGCTGGGTTTTTTTGACTTTTAATGTAAAATGCAGTACGTGGTTCCTTATAAATGTAACTGGAGGTATAACTGCTGCCTCTTTAATGAGGGAATATCAAAATACAGAATGCTGTTTACTTAAAGTCATTGTTAAATACGGTAGGGGCTGATTTTGGAGATTATAGATTGGGAAGAGGATTTTTCTTTACAGGATCTTTCTTAATTTGCAAGCCACCTATTGTGTGAAGTCAAGCCCAACATTCAGTTCATGTTCATTACATAGATGAGGCTGTTCCTACGAATATTCATCTCTTCACATGTTTTTACTTCCCAGGGGTTTCTCGAGGTGTGGGATTTATCCGTTTTGATAAGAGAATAGAGGCAGAAGAAGCCATAAAGGGACTAAATGGCCAGAAGCCTAGTGGTGCTACAGAACCAATTACTGTGAAGTTTGCCAATAACCCCAGCCAGAAAACAAGCCAGGCACTCCTTTCACAGCTGTATCAGTCTCCCAACAGACGCTACCCTGGACCACTTCACCACCAGGCTCAGAGATTCAGGTAATTACCTGGAAAAGAACTGAAGTTCCACCAGCGACGACAATGTGGGGCAGGTGCTGTGCAGGAAAATATGCTTTAGTTGCGTAGGCTGACCTGATTTTCTTTGTAAAATTAAATATTCTTTCCTGGAGAATGAGGAGGAAAATCTGCTGACAGCAGTAGTCATGTTGTATTTACTAAAACAGCTGAAGTACTGTACAATCAGATCTCATGAAGGCTCATAGAAAAAGGGAGGACAGAATAGAGTTACACTGATAATCAAATGAGCAGTGACTATCCTGTTCTTTCTCTCTTTTTGGGTAATGCTTTTATTTTCTGCTATATTACTACAGTTTTGATGCAGCTTAGACTTTGATGTTAATGACAGTGGATTGGTAGCAGGAAAAAAGCTGAGTCTGTCCCAGTCAGCAGGAGTATCATTAAATTTATTAGCCTGAGATATCTGCTCTTAGTATAAAGAGCCCTTGTATTAGTCTTCGGTGTGAGTCTTCAGATGCTTTTGGGGATGTTTTGTGCTTTGCATTCTGAATATACTGTTTCCATCTGATGCATAAGGCAGAGTTAGCAATATGTGATGTTCCTATTACTTTTTTACTTAATAGTTCTCAGGCAAGCTAGCTTTCAAATAAAAAAGTCTGCCTTCAAGAAAGAAAACTTGGACATATTTGCATAACTGAGTTGCACACTGGCTTTGGAGAATTATTCAGAAGTAATTTTAGTTTGTCAGTGATGAAAAGTGCTAATGAAATAAAGATCATAAAAAGTCAGTCATTGGATACATTAAATTTACACTTGTTTTTGTGTCTTTGGCACGCAGCTGTGTCCATTGAGGTTATCACTGAATCATTCCATGGATAGAAGGACTGTATTGTGCTGCCATGGAAAGCAGATAATTATATTCTGCAAAATTTGGTGGTCAGTATAGATTGACATGTCATGAAGGATTAACACTAAATATATGTAACAAAATGGGGAGAATGTATTATACTAAAGCAGATAGTCAAGAATTCTTTCAGTTCCAGCAGTTTTGGACTCGACATTTTATTTCCAAGTTAACTGTAAATATAAGGTGAGCAGTTGAATTGCAAAAAAAAAAAAAAGTTGAATTATTAAAAAAAAAAGGCAAATCTTAAGTGGATTTTTTAAAACCAAACTCTGGAGGTTAAGGTTTTCTCTAAGACTGTAGACAAGTTTTAAAAAGGCTTTTAAATGCTCTGGTGGAAATTTAGGCACAACCTCAGACTTAACAAAGCAGGCCGGGAGTTGTTAGGCTCCTTAGATGTGTGGGAAACTTGTTGAACGTTTCTTCTTTGAAAATGGAACACTATTAATAATAGTTCCATTGAGCGATCTTGCCATCTGTGAGACATTAACCCAAAGACCCTCCTTCTCTTTTCAGGCTGGACAATTTGCTTAATATGGCCTATGGCGTAAAGAGGTAATTAGAATTCCACAGATTGCCAGATGTCCGTGTTGGCACAGATTGGTGCTACAATTTATTTTTTTTTAATTCACTAACTTTATTTTTTTTATTCCTTCTTTTCTTCCACCAGCATGTCAAATTTCTTTTTAAGTTTGGACCTCAGTTGGTTTTGTTACTTTAAAGGCCTCACGCACAAGTTCTGTGGGGTTTTTCGACCTTTTTTTATTTACAGGTGGGCTTAACAAATGGTTTAGGTGCAACAGCTACAAGCATTCAAATTGCAGTTGCTCTGCTAAGTGGTGCTTTTTCCAGAATCAAAACTATTAACTTGAGTTTTTAACAAATCTCTGATCTGATAATGGAAAATTTACATCAAAAATCAGAATTAGGCTGCTGTTGTCTAAATCTCACAGTTAAGGCAACCTTTCTCCCACATCTGGCATCATAAGCTTGACTTGAAAATACAGCTGTGTGCACCTCAATCAGCCCGAAGTTTCTTTTGTTACAGGTTTAATACTTTGAATTTTTTTCAGTCCTTGAAATTTATTTTTTGTTTGTTTAAAATAGCTGTGTTTGTGTGTGCACGCATGTGTGAAAGCTCAGCTGATTTGTTGACATTTCTGCTGTTCCATGAGTATGTTTGATAGCTAAAATGAGATGTGTTGTTAGTGTTTCTTTTAATGGCAACATCAGCATAAGCAACCCTTGCAGCAAAGCAAAGGTGTAGTCTTATTCCTGATGTTACCCTAAAATGTCCAGATTAAGATGAGAAAGTACTACTTAATCTTCTGAAATGGTCTGCTCACCACACTTGAAAATTATTTGAGCTTTTTTTTGAAGCTCATCTTCTAAAAAGGTATGGTAAGTATATCTTTACACTAGCTAGTGGAAGACAGCAACATGGGTTTTAACTCCTCAGTAAGTCAGCACAGATCTGAAATCTTGAGTACTTGCAAGAGCAATAGCCAAAACACAGCTTCTTCCCAGAAGCACCAGTGCTGGTGTTCACGGGCACACTGGTTATGTTGGGATACCCTTAGGGGTGGTGGGGATCCACGGGTGAGTCAGAACCCCCTGCCTGATTTTTATCCCACACCCTTTCTTCTGTGTTCTCCCACCTTATTTGTTCCTTGGTATCTTGTCAGAAACATGGAAAAAATCCCAGTCGAGTGTCTGTCAGGTGCAAGTCAATGTCAGAAAGGTTTGGTCTGGGAGGTTTCCCTGGGTTTTTGCTGCCACTGCTTCCCTGGAATTGGACTGGCGTGTGGTGCAGGATAGGCTTAGTCTGAACTGAGGAAAAAAGCAATTACCTGCCTTTGTAGGTTATACATCTGCCTTCTCAATATTGTCTGCAATGTTACTCTCAAAACACAGCAGTGTTTAAAGTCATTTTGCAGTTTTGCAGGCATCTTAAATTAGTTCTTATTTCCTCCCAGCAAACCTTGGCAATCGTACCTGCACGAGCAAATCCTGAATTTATGGGTGCAGGGTCACAAAAAATACCGCGCTGTAATTTCTGAAGCTGCTTCAGAAACAGGAGATCGGCTCTCCCTGTGCTAACTGTGTGGTACTGATGGAAAATGAGACGTGCTGATGTGGAAAAAAGGTTTTACTGAGGCTAATTTCAGATCACTTGCTAGTAGCAAAGCTCCTTATGCGATAGGTGATCTTGTATTTGTGTCAATACACTTGCACCAGTTTTGTGCATGTTTTGTTGGATTTACGGCAGCTGCTGTGCTCATGGCACATAAATAGTTGAAAGCTGCATAGCTCCTAAAGGTTTCCAGGGAAAAGCTGCTCTCCAGTGAACTGTAGGAAACTTTAACCCTTTACATCAGTGCAGCATTTCTTTAAAATTCAAAGCCTTAGAACGCATTGTGACATGCAGGGCTTTGCAATGTACAGGTTTTACATCATCCTTACTTAGAGCGCGTGGTGTATCCCTTAGTGTCGTACTTCACATTAAATTTAAAAACTCCAGAAAAGCAGTGTTTGCTGGCTTATGTATGTTACTGGCACAGTCAGCACTGGCCAGCGATGGGCTTGAAGTCCCATCTTCCAGATTTCGAAATGAACTGAAGCTGTTGGCTTGTACAAGCCCTGGCTGTGCCTTATTTCCAGTGCCACCTGTGGTGGAAGGAGCAGTCGAAATTGGCCTTGTCCAGCCTTTCTTTGCTGAACAGTTGTGATAATGTCACTGGTTTCACTGTGCGGGAGGGAAGCTAAAACGTGTCGAGATGAGGATTTGCAGAAGTGAAGTTGAGTTGGAAAATTGCCACGTATTTTTATTAAACTGTCTGCAAACCTTCCTGAGGATCTGATGCTGTGAGCATTTGTGAACTGCTCATTTACAGTGTAGCTACACCCCAGTGATGATCCTCAGCTTAAGATGTATATTCCAAGTGTCTTCTTTTTCCCTGATCATACATAAAAAGTGCCGTCAGGCGTCAACAGAACAGTGAGCAACCATCAAGTGTGTAGTTTCCTTTATGGTTATTTAATATACACTGCATAATATTGTGCAGATTGCTAAATGTGTGTGGAAATTATTACAAGTGTAAAAAGTTTCAGAGAGCACAAGAGCTCGCTCAGCAAGAGAGTCCCTCCCTCTGCTCCCTCAGCCATCGCTCAGAAAATCCTGAGGAATTATTATTCCGTTCTGGTATTAAAACTCATCATATTGAAGGTACACGTGAAACTGGATTTTTAAGACGTTTCCTCTGTGCAGTTGTTATTTTAAAACATATCCCAAAGTGTAGCTTCAGAAAGCATGTCAATTTTTTTTCCACACTGATGAAAGGAAAATTATGTTGATCCTGAGGGCTGATACTGCTTAACATCTTCATTAATAACCTGAGTCATGGGCTGCGCTGCGCCCTCCTCGCATTAGCGGGTGACACTAAATTGGTGAGGAGCAGGGGCTGTCACTGCTGCTGGCCATGGCTGCCACTGGGGAGACCTCGGAAAGCTGGAGGAACGCGCTGAAATTCGAGAAAGGCAGATGTAGAGTTTAGCCCCTGACTGCTGCCTTCAGCTCCCTACAAGGGGCATTAGAAGGAAGGTGAAGCTGAGCTTTTCGCAGAGGTCAAACGCGAGAGGACAAGAGTCAGCGGTGACAGGCTGCAGCAGGGGAAATTCCACTTGAGGATAAGGGAAACTCATTCGCAGCGAGGATGGAGCCCTGGAGCGGGGGCTGCAGGAGCGGAGTTCCTGTCCTTGGAGATTTCCTAAGCTTCCCTCTGCAGGGCCATGAGAAGCAGATCTCATTTGAGAAGTTTGTCTTGCTTGGAGCAGGAGGCTGATGAGATGATCTCCATAGATCCTGCCCAGCCTTTGTTATCCCGTGGTGGTTCTGTGTTCGTAAACACCTGGCTTTATCTGCTCTCTTCGGAGGTTTGAAGTAAAGTCCCAAAGAGCAACAAGGGAGAAGTGTTAGGGTGCTCTGTTGAATTCTGGGAGTTAGTCCCAACATTGACTTTTTGAAGAACCTAAAGCCTGTCATGGAAATGAAGCCTCACAGTATGAAGGTATCAGTTGATGTGCTCATTAATTGTATTTATGTTCTACTTACTCTACAATTGCTGCATAAACCTTCTTTGATATGTGGCCGGCTTTAGGACATTTTATTACCTGGATTTTTTCCCCCGTGTATGTCAATTAAGGACCATGTTAGGAGGAGGAATAAAATCTACCACTTAGAGACATCTTTCTAATAGTAGTTTAGCTGAAGAAGCTACTGTTATAGCTGAATCCTGACAAAGGCATTTCTTATTAATCTTTAAAATAGGTCTTGAAGTTCACTTGGGTTTTTTCACTGCAGACTGGTAGGAGATAAAGCATTAGATCTCGGTTGTCCTGAAACTTATTTTGGTGCTGGCAATAAACGGCAAATTTCTACAGGCCCTTCTTACACGAGCTGTTGTTTATCACAGCATGTGCAGGCCCTCTCTGACTCAGATTGTCCTGAAGCATTTCTTTTCTGAGGTCTTCGCACACATCTAAGCAGGGCTTATCCTCGGAGGGAGATGCATTTGTGCCCAGATTTGGCAGTTTTATTTAGTACAGCTCCCTTCCGCTTCAGTAGGAGTCAGAGAGCAAGGGTGGCTCTGTGGTCATCTTCCAGGGAGAGGATCCAGAACCTTCAGAACCATTGGCTTGTTTACTTTAAAGTCTTGGATCCCTGTAGCTCGTGGCAAGAGATATATTTAGAATAGACCCCTCTTTTTGCTCGGTAGGTTTTCTCCGATCACAATTGATGGTATGACGAGCCTTGTGGGAATGAATATCCCTGGTCACACCGGGACTGGATGGTGCATCTTCGTCTACAACTTGTCTCCCGACTCGGATGAGAGCGTGCTGTGGCAGTTGTTTGGTCCCTTTGGAGCGGTCAATAATGTCAAGGTGATCCGTGATTTCAACACCAACAAGTGCAAGGGATTTGGCTTTGTCACCATGACCAACTACGACGAAGCTGCCATGGCGATTGCCAGCCTTAATGGATACCGTTTAGGAGACAGAGTATTGCAAGTTTCCTTTAAAACCAATAAAACCCACAAATCCTGAATTTCATATCCTTACTTACTAAAATATATATATATAAATATATATACGAACAAAACAAAACAAAAAAAAAACTCTTCAAGGCTTATATTCAACCATGGACTTTATAAGCCAGTGTTGCCTAAGTATTAAAACATTGGATATCCTGTGAGGAACAGGAAAGGATTTTATAATGCTTAGAAAAAAAAAAACCTTTGATGCATTGAATGTTCTTTCATAGCTGTCGTTGTTGAATATAATATACATAGATAACAATGTGCAGGGATTTTTACCCGGCCAGCTAGTTTTACTACCTTCCTTGAAGGTGGGTCTTTTTAAGATGACCATTCACTCATTTGAAAAAATAATAAAACAAAAAACAATTTTTACGAACTAATGGGATTAAAAGCGAGAAAAAAAAAGATTTTTGGTTTTTTTTTTCTGTTTTTCAAAACATTGATTGAATCAGATTGGTAAACCCCCCACACAAATTAAAGAGGAACAATAAAAATTGCAAAAAGAAGAACATAATTTTGCAACTTTTTTTATTTTTCCTTTTTTCTTTTGTATCATGTGAACTAAACAGTCTTCTGTTAGGGAATGGGGTAACGGGGGATACCTGATGACATAACAATTTAAATAACATTAACAATGTTGCCAAAGAGGTGGTCTCTTTGCTGAAAATGGGTTTCAAGAAAAATCTATTTTTATAAAATATAAAGAATTTTTACAAGAGAATCTGGATTTGAGAAAAAATATTTTGACTGGCTAATTTAGGGGAAATTGACAACTTTGTCATGTTCATACTGCACTGGTAACTTTTTAGAGATCAAGATGTGTGTTTTAAACTGGATTAGTAGATTGTTTTTTGAAGGATGGGCTACAAACAGATGATCTTCGTATCTTTTCATAGCATGTAATAAAAATATTAAATACAGTACGGGAGAGTGTTCTTCCCAGGCACGCAGTTACCCACAGTCAAAACCCAAAAGCAAGGAGATGAGTTGCAAGACGGTTTTTCTTTAAGTCATCAGTATGGGATATCAGCAGAACAAAAGTTAAAAAAATTAATTTTTTGATCAAAAACTTCCTTGGTTTGAGCAGTAGGTGCTACAAAATTATTTACATATCTTAGTATCATAGTTAAATGTAATGTGTTTAGAAAAAAATACATTTGCTTTAAATTTGTTAAGAATTTTCAAATTCACTTTATAGCCCAAGCTAATATAATTGGGCTGTGTTGGCACATTTGGAACACTGTTTATGTTGCTTGAAACACTTATTTATTTAATTGCCGATGTGATGCATATGGCCAAAATCAAATATAGCTAGTTTGGCTAGTCTACTTATTTGTTTACTTAAACTATGGGAAGAAGCATATTATTGTGTCATTTTGTTGTGTGTGTATGTGTATATATAATATAAATATATATATATATAAAGTTATTTTTTCTTTTGGTTAATTTATTATAAGTTGTAACACTTTGCTAGTTTTGTTTGTATATGTCTTAAAATGTTTTCTTATGATACTTAAGTGACAGAGGTATCAAGGTAACTTGTGTAGAAATATTGTTTGATATATTGTCATGTTTGTTGTGAATATTTTTTCTTACTGCACAGTAGAAAAGAAAACAACTGGGTCTTTATTTTAATGTAATTCAGATTGGGGAAAACAGAGCTAAGGGAACAAAATGACTGAGGGGGTGCTCTCCCATGTCCAGTGCACTGATCATTTTAGTATGTTTGTGCTTTGTACGGTTATATATTTAAAACAAAAAAGGGTCATGCTCTTCCCTGAGTACTAGAAACAGTTACTCGCTATGCATAATCTAGTTGATAGTTAAATTTGCTATTGCTTTTCTTGTCTTGTTATATAAAATCTTTTCAATACAAGTTTAGTCTTAATGGTAATAAAACGTTATGGTTATTTATAACTTGTGCTTATTTTGTGCATTTTTTCCATGCTATACCCACTAACTGCATGTAGACTAAGTATTGTTTTTTCACACTGAAGAGGCAAACTTTTGTAGTAGACAAATAACTAAAAGCAAAGGCTGCATCATAATTTTATCAGTTTTTTACTTTAACAATGTTAGATTTTAGTTTAAAGGAACACTCATTCAATGTTCAGGGAAACCTTTATACATCATCTGCTATGAATGAGCGCAGTTTGCTGGGAAAGTTTTGATGCATTTGCTAAGCATTAGTGGGGAAGGCATGTCAGAATCTTTTCTCTACGATGTGTTTTACTATCTGAATAATAATAATAATTTAAAAAATCTTTCTTAGGACCAGGCAGTTGTATACTTTAGTTATAATGAATGACTTCATGTTAACCTTGCTAGTTTAGATCATTTCTGAGGGAAAGTATTGTAAATGTTTTTTTCATAACCTTGTTGTGTTTGAATTATTTGTACTTTAATTGTCCAGACAATAAATGAAAGTGTGTAGAATGGCTATGGACTTTCCACCTTTTTAAGTGTGTTCAGATGTTTTAGTATTCCCAGCCGCACCTCAGCCGAGGTAGAGGTTTAGTCTCTGATTCCAGAAGCAAGGTCTTCAAGAGAGAAACGTTCTAGTCAAACCAGATTGAGCATATTCATGATTTGTTTTTCCTTCCGAAGGCCAGAAAGAATCGGCCGTTTAATTTAAGATGTTGAACACCAAATACCAAACTGTAACTTTCATTTATTTGAATGTGGAAGATGCTGAAGGGTTTCTACTATAATACAGTATTTTTACACAATGAAAATATTAACTCAGTCAATATCAACACTTTAAAACATAGTGAGCAAATTTCAGTGATAATAACAGTTTTTAAGCCATCATTTAGTTTGACTTTTCTATGAATATGCTATGAATGTCATGCAATATGAAACAGTGTACATATTGTCTGATGTACAACAGTATATATGATCACATTCCAAATTTGATTCTTTTCACCATGTGTTATAACTAGAGTTGATACTTCTTTCAGTTGACTTGTTTGAATCTCATTAATACAAATATCACTTCATGTTTATGTTCTGTAACATTCACTAATTGAGAATATGTACCTTGTAAAACTGCAGCATTGAATTTCGTAACTGAGATTAGGAAACTCTATCAGAGGGCTGGATGGACTGTGTGGTTCTTCAGCTCCTTCACCTATTAATAAACTCGTGTTTTTGTGAGATTAAGTTACCATGTTGGTTATAATAATTAATTTCAAGCCACAGAATGAGTTCGTTCTTAAATTTACAGCTTGCTTAATTCATCCTTAAATCCACCTCACCATGCCATAGTAAAAAGCAGAAGTGGTTCATTTGGTCTGTTTAAAGACTTGGCTCTGGAAAACATCATCCTTTATCCACCTGTATATGTATATACACATATTTTGATTATATACATATATATACACACTTTACAACATGCACCAGCCCCTTTTTTAAAAACTGCACTTTCCATTTAAGAAAGTGATATTTTATAACCAGCACTATTTACTATGGTTCTGTCCGCTTTATAGCATTTGTTAGGGTTGTCACCTAATTTTTCTGCAGTCTTCAGAAAGTAGTGAGACCAAAAGCACTGTACGGTCTGGATGCTCTTAAGACAGAATGCAACTGGCCTTGGGGCCAGTTTTGATTCAGATTATCTTCCCACTGCCACTTAAAGGTTGGCTCCTTGTCCTCACATCTCATGAGGTACCTGTTTCTCCATTTGGTAGCTTGGTGAGCTCCTGTGAGCTGAATCACACCAGTGACATGAGAGAAAGAACGCTGCCAGCTTTAGGGAGCTGGGATGCAAAGTTCAGTCCCCCTTTCGAGAGTACCACAAATGGGAACAGGATAAAAGCAGTCACAGACAGGTTCCCTATGCTGATCCTATGGGAGCATTTCCTCAAAGTTTTACTGAAACACGTTTTCTGCCCAGCTGGGATCAGAACCACATTTCACTAACACACATTCAAAGTAATCAAGGTTTATATTTCCTTCTTGAAAGGGTAATCACTCTTTCTGCAATTAGTGAGCCTGCTGCATAAATGGAAAATCACCTGGGGGAGGGTGTTTCAAGTGCATTCACTTTGTGTTCCACTTCAGCTTACCTTAGACACGGAGCTGGGCTGGGAACACAGGGAGAGGGGAGCGTGTGTTGGGAAGTGGCGGCTGGCAGATCCAAGGGAGCAGCGAGCTACCCTTACATTTCTGCTGGGGCCATTCAGCTTCCCTGGTGACCCTGAACTTGTAGCAGCCGAACACACAAGTACTCTGGTGCTCCTTTCCGGTGGGAAGGGTGGGTAGGGGGGTCTGGAAGCACTGCCTCAGGTGGAGGCTGCTGCCTGGGTACTTGGATCAGCCTCAGGATACCTGAGGGGAGAGGCACACCCAGAGCTGTCCCAGGGAAGCCTTTCTCCATCACCAGAAGCCAGGCAAGGCTGGTACCTTGCACATCTCACTCACGTGGCTACAGAGAGAGGAGGTAAAGCCAGGTCAGAGTGTGGTGACAGTAAAGATTTGCTCCCTGCCCTGGAGATCTTGCAGACTGAGCTCCCTGCACAGAAGTAATTCATTGTGCATACAGAGCAAAATGAAAGGAGATCAAATCCAGCATAACTTCACAAAAGCTCTGACATCTCAGACTAATATGATATCTCTCTTCTAAAAATAACTGCCTTCTTAAACCCTGGAGATGGGATGGAGCCAATCCAGCTGAGCCTCAGTAACTCACACGGGGACAAAGCACCTGGGCACAAACAGGGACTGCTGCAAGAGGGAAACACAAGGCACCAACCACACACAAAAGACACAAATCCTGTGGGATGCTGCACGTGGGCATGGCTGCAGTGCAGCCCCTGCTCCGGACAGCGCTTTCACCCTAGATGCAGTGGGGGTACCTTCAGCACCCAGGGGGCTGGTGCTGATGCACGAGGCACTTCAGAGACCTCTCGCAGAAACACTGTGTGCCACTGGTGTCTGGAGAAATTCCAGTGGGATCATGTGCAGTACATCCCCAGGGTGATCAGAAGAGAAACTCTGCTCAGAGGCACCAAGCTCGAATTGTTTCTACCTCCCAGAAACACAAAACTTGTGTTTTAAAAAGCGTGTTGCTGTAAATCTTCCAGAGCTGTAGGAAGAAAAGTGCCCAAAAGGAGGGTTCACACAAAGGCACCCTGATTTAACTCACCCACAGTTAAAGACAAGAAATCAGACTGGTTCTTCCAGATTAGCAATTTTCAGAAATACTCTTTCTACTCTCAGTAGAAATAACTGGGAAGATGGATATACACACACACACGCAACAGCTGCTTTTCAGACACAGTTAGAAGTTTTGCTTGCCACACTCCTAAAGGTATCACTGATATTTTTAAATGCCAGTCCAGCATATTTTAAAATATTTTGTCTTAAATTTCATTCAGATTTTAAATGTTACAGAGCTGCAAATTTTTTCTTGTGCAGTAGCAAAAAATAAAATCCTCAAAACTCTATTCCATTCATTCCACAATAAACCTCCTGCCTCACATCAGTGGGGTTTGGAGCTGCCAGGAAGTGAGACCCAGCTACTGCTGCTTACAGGCAAGCACAGTCCAAAGCACGTTCATATTCCTTCTCCCAGAGAGCAAGCAAACCTATGTGCTAAGGGGAGCATTGCTCTGCCAAAAAGTCCAGAAGCTTGTTTTGGTCACCAAAAACAAGTGCCTTGTCCCCAAGCCCTCCAGCCAAGCCATCAGCCTCATGCTGCTGTGGCCTCTGGGCACTTGTCAGGTGTGACATCCTGGGCCTGCCACTGGGTGACCCTTGGGGTGTCTGAAGGACAAATTGAAGGACAAATGAGATGGGATTTACTTCCCTGTCAATTCACCCCATGGCACAGGTCCCCCACACTGGGGACTCTCCCTGCAGGCCGTTGTCTTGCCTGGCCCACAGCACCCACTGCATCAGTCCCTCACTTAAAATAACTAAATCCTCTAAATTCCATTTCTGATTAGCCAGCCACAGTGGCCCAGTAGCCATCACTCAGCAGGAGCAGCAGGTGAACGACCACCTCTGGCCTTATTTTGTCCATCCTCAACACCTGCCTGACACCACAGCCATTCAAGGCCTGGGTTCCCCCTTTGCACGGCCAGCAGTGTGACCCTGTCCTAGACAAAGCCGTGGGGCTGGTGAGTCTGGCAGTGCCTGGCCTCCATGGAAATGCTCCCACGTTCTCTTTCTCCTCCAAGACCCAGGCAGGAGCCTGAGATGCCAGAGCACAGGTGTTTCATAAAGACACGAGAGTTTATCAAATTAGAGGAAATTAAAATCCCCTAAACTCTGAAAATTAACATAAGCAATGCCATTGAAAGAGCAATCATTTACAAATAAATCCCTGCTAAGGAAAAGAAAACCCTGCCAACGGAAAAGGGCTTCAGTTTGGAGGCCTTGGCTGTGCTGGGGTATCCCTGTGTGTGTCACTGAGCGTGGCTGAACTGCCCCAGAAACCTCAAGCAACATCAAGGCAACCTAACAGTCCCAAAATACTAAATTTTATTTAGTGACTTTTAAACACACACAGTCATTACCTCCTTAGTCTGAACATCAGGACTCACTAGAGTTGCTGCAATCCATTTGTTTTAAAGCAGCACTTAGACTTTTCTTCCCTTGCATTTTGTTGGAATTGCACAGGTCCCAACAAAATGATATGCAAGAATTAGCTTTTTACAAACAATACAATTCTGATTTTAAATCAGCACATGAGACAATTAATTTTGTAGGATAAGGAATCTGTTGCAAATATACAGCAGTACACCCACACATCACCATCTGCTGTGGAGAATTAAATGTACAACTCACAAATTAAATCCTGCAAAGTTGGTGCAAAAAGGTCCTTGCTTGAATTTAAACAAGGCTGTGGAAACCTGCAAACACATTGCAAAAGATCATGAAAACAATAACAAATTTGTCCATCTGTGAGTCAGTTCTAGCAGGGTTGGGGTTTGGTTTTGTTTTTTATATTGGTACATTTGCAATAAATGTTGCAGCTCACAATGCAAGTTGTGTAAACTATATTTGAGCTCCCCTGGCCAAGAAAAGTCACTTTTGGAGGTGCTCTCTACAGGCTCCGTAACTTTACCCAAGGTCTTCTGTTCTTAAGGGAGGAAAAAGAAAACAAAACACAAAACACAAATTCATTTTTTTTCATACTCAGTTTATTGAAGAAAAAAAAACTGGCAAATCTGGCAATTGTTGTGGATGTTTTATTATTAGATTTATTAACAAACACTGTTCCACTGAAGTGAGGAAAAATAAATATCAACAATTACTGCTGCCATGAAAAAACTCTGACAAGCACAAATATCTGCATCCCTTTGACTCCCCTGGAGCCAAGCCTTCATTCTCTGATTTTGCCCCCTGTGTTCTTCTAACACACTGCGCTTAATTTCTTTTACACCCGGCAGAACCACCTGAGTCTAAGTCACATTTCCTGATCTCCTGCACTGAGGAAATGGCTATGAAACCTTGATAACCAAGACAGGCAGTGAAGCCTCTGGACCTGGACACACCAGTAAAACAGGGGGTTGGGTGAGAGGAGGAGGCAGGAGCAGCCTGGAAGCCCAAACTCGTTGCTCCCCTGCCTTTTCTGTGTTTGGCTCTGACCCCCAGGTCTGCTGGGCACTCACAAGCAGCCACGGGCTGTAGATGAGCCTGGGACCTGCTCCTCACACTCTCACCAGCTGTGCACCTCAAAAGATTGTCTTTCGCAGCATTAGGATGACCCAAGCAGTGCCAGTGAGCTCTGAAATGCAGGTGCCCTTCTCTTTTCTTTTTTAATAGGATGCCAGGAAAACATACTGGCATTTTGCCTGGTTACTACTTGATTGTATCAATAAAAGAGCTATAAACACACTGTCTCAAAGCACACACTTAAGCTACCAAGCCCATCAGCATCTGGACTTCTACCTGCACATATCCAAACCATGGGGTAGGAAATACAAGGTACGGCATTCCCCTGGCACAGAAAAAAATCACTCTGGTCAGTGTTCTCAGGGATTTTAGCAGGGTGGGTTTTTTGAAAATGAAGAGATTTCCTAAACCTTTTTGGAGATGCATGCGCTGCTTTAACACACACTTATCCTCTTACACACCTGGGAAGTGCTCTCAGTACACACACCCCGAGTATAATTTATGCTGAGGGGCCTGCTACATGTTTAACTCAGATAAAGTGTATCCGTAATTAAGAAATGCAGCATCAGAGGTACAACGTGCATGGAAATTTGCGGAAAGGATTCTATCAACGGAACGAATGCTGCTGAAGACTATTTAAAACCACAACCTAATCAGAAAACTACGCCTCTCTATATATTTATATCAATATCACCAACCCTTTGACATCCCCAGCACTGCTAACACTCTGCCTGGAAGCCGACTTATCGCAGCTGCCTTGGGCACACTCGCATGCATAAAAAATCAAGTGACTTGATTAATCAGTGGAAGTTGCTGAATCATGGGCTTGCAGCCGTGCCTGCGTAGCCCTGGCTATCGATGGGAAACCGGCAGCCTGGGATTGAGATTAATCCCTATCAGCTGGTCCACAGACCTGTGTGGCCCTTTGCCAGCATTTTTATGAGAAATAGAATCTTAAAAATTTCAGACCTGAAAAATAGCCGTGTCAAAGGGGTGGGAGTGTGTGTATGAGAAGAGACTCCAACTGCAAGTGTCAAAAGGGAAGTGGAGCTCAGAAGAGAGAGGAAAGCTATGAGCAAGAAAATCCTGACTCCACCTGGAAGCTGCCTCCAACAAACACAGCCAGAGGCAGCAGCTGCAGGTGTATCCCAGCTTGAGCAAACCCTGTCTGAAATTCAGCAGTCCCACCAAGGGAAGAGCAGGAAAAAATGAGGGGGGTGTGATATGGGTGGGGATGGAAAGCAAAAGTAGCCAGGCTGTAGCACCAGTGCAACCATACCGGGAAAATGGGAGCACTGCTGGGTCTCCTGGGCATGAGCTGCCTTGCCTTGGGTTTTCAGAAGTCAGAGAGGCTGGGAAAAGAAATATTTTTGCTTAACGCATAAAGAGCAATTTGTCCAGAAGAAAAAAAGATAAATGTCTATGTCCACACTCCCTGTGGGGGCTCCTTGCAAGACTCACTCTGCCAGTGTCTGACAAGCTTCACCTGCTCTCAGGAGGGCTGGAGGCTTTGGGAGAAGGAGCTTCCTTTCTGTGCCAGCCTGTGTCTGGAGGAAAAAAAAAACCTACAGGGACCATGTGCAGCAGCCCTGCTGTCTGGCCACGTGCCCCAGATGGGAACGGTGGTTTTTGTCCAAACACATTATCCTTTGGTTGGATCTTCAGGTGAGACAAACAGACACTGCTCCTCTGAAGGATCCTGCCCCAGCTGCTTTCTGCTAGGAAATCAAGAAACTTTTTGTTTAAAGAAACACATTTGCCAAATCTTCGCTGCCAGGCAGCTGGTCGAGGCTTTTGCTTTGCTTTTTCAGAGGGCGAGTTAAGAGTCCTTGAATGAGTGTCTGGAATAAAAGGAGAAGGAGAGCAAGGACCCTTTGTGCCAAACCTCTTACGCTTCCTCCGTGTGACTCTACTGCACTCGTGAATAATCATATTAACATATATTAGAGGCATTGTGTGCCAGTAATGGAAGAGATTGTGAAACCACAGTAGCTTATCTATTAAAATAGCCAGAGCAATAATATCATGTCAGCTAAATTAAAAAGCAGGGAAGACACCAATCAGGTTGACCACTGCCTAAACCCAGTGTATCTTTGGCTACACGCATATATATTTCAATATGAACTGACTCTGTGTGCATTTTCAATATTAAGAGATAAAATACTGTTCTTTGCCATGTTATAAACTAAGTTTGTGCAATGGAACAGATTTTGAAAGCTAAGTTAAAACCTCTTGAGACTAAAGGGTTTGTAATGGAAATGCTGACAGACTCTTAACTGGAGCACTGGGATCTCTCTTGCTATTATGACCAGATAAACCAACAAGGTAATTCAATGTAGTGTTCCAGCTCCAAGACACTAACACACTCCTTCTGGTCCCAGGTGCTGAGGGGAAGTTAAATATAAAACTTAATGAAACTGCAGTGACTGACTACAGGGCTGGCTGGTTGGCCCTGCACCAGGGAAAGGTGAATTTCCCTCCTGGGAAGGTGTCTGAAAGGCAGGCAGTGACTGGCTGGTTCAACGGCAAGCTCTGGCTGGAGCCTTCTAAACTTCACAGAAGTCAAATGGCTTTCTGAAGTCTAATGAGTGGCTAAAGTTGGAAAGCTGTGAGAATGAAGCCCAGTCCCTGCACACACACCAGACCAAGAGCTGACTAGGAACACAGAGCAGGTCCAACGCTCCCACCACACACCACACAGCAGTGCTGGGGGCAGGTCTGTGTTCACAGGGGCTGGGGGACACAGACCTGCCCTCCCTCTCTGCAAAATCACCCCAGAAGCCTTCAGTTTAGCAACTCAAATGCCAGGGAATCCAGCTCTGCTCTCAAAGCAACAGCTACAGGGAAGCTGAGGTGTGGATGGGTGTTCAGTGTTTGCTCTGTTTCCAGAGCTTTCCCCTGGCCCCAGAAGCAGGAGTTAGCATTGGGGTTGTGCCAAGCTGGCACAGCAGTTCTCCAGCTTCTGTCCAAATAGATGGCAAAGCTGCCAGCAGCAGGAATGCCGTTCATGCCATGCTTTGACACCCAGAAAACTTTGCTACTCCCTTTTTTGTGCCACTTAAAATATTATCAAGACTACTAGGAGGTGCACACGCTGCTTCTACCTACACATGAAATCCTGAGCAAACTTCCCGAGGTTGGTGGGCTGGTAGCACTGCCTACTGTCAAGACCGTCTGACATTTCCAATTACAAGACTCTATTTTCAGCTGCTTATAACTGTCATATTTTGACCAGTAACTTGTCATTTTTCCATCCTGGGCATCTGCCGCAGGCTGAATTTTTTTGGAAAGCTTCAGCCAAAACAATATAGCTATTCCCAAGGGCAAGGCCAGGGAACAATGCACTGTTTTGTAATGGTAAAAGAGAAAAAGAACTGACATCCTCTTCTTTAAGATGCACCACGACTCCTCACAGTTTGGATAGGGGAGTAGAAATTTAGTCGATCTGTGACCTTTGTGTTAAGGATGTGCCTTTTTGTTACTGCTGTGAAAATCTGCAAGTGTGGCCAAGAGAAAGCATTTGGAAAAATTCCAGCCTGACTTCTTCAGCAAAGACTTTTCTTCCATTGAGAATCCTAAAAGCTCTGAGGATCCTGTTCTGCTGGACTCATCTTGCCCTCCAGCTTGTGCAGAGGGGAGTAGCCCCATCCCAAAGGCAAAGAGACGGGGACAGAAAAGGCAGAACTGGTACAAGGAGGATATAGAGGGGAACAGGCAGAGTGATTTGCACCCACCAGAGCTGCCAGCTTTCCAGGGCTGGGAATGGGATCCAGGATCCTGAGTCTCACCATCAGGAGGCTGCCAGGAAGTGCTGTGAGATCCCACTGTGCCCGGTCGGAAGCGGCAGGTTTTACAGCTCCGAGCTCGGCGTGGCTTTTCCTGGGTTCACAGCCCACCAGCAGGAGTTGCAGCTGGAAGTGCTCCACACTCTGGATATCAGGTGCCAAAACGAGCAGCAAACATTTAGCAACCCCATGCAAAACACTAGGTTAAATGCCCTTCCCAGGCCCACAGAGCTTTTGGCAGGACCATCCAGGCGGCTGAACTGGGACAGCCTCCCGTGCCCAGCTGCATTCCCACAGCCCTCTCAACCTCCACGGCAAACAAAGCAGGGACCTGTGGGAAAGCATCCCTGGCTCACCTGTGCTCCCAAACCCATCCTGAGCACCAGCCTCTCCTTTACCCAGGGTGTGACACCAAAACCACAGCGTGGTTCACGCACACAAGTGGTGCAGGTGGCTTCTGTTCATGGATTCCCTAAATTTTGACTACAGGAATACAATCTTTTGTTATGCCCTTTGAATATGGAAATCCAGGGGAGAGAAAATGGAGGGCGCTTTCTTTGTTGAGAGTTGTCTTTGACTGGCACATCCTTCCTTTACAGAAAGCTGATGTTTACTACTGCGATACATTTATTTTGAAACTCAGTTCATCTGCTGTAAGAAATTACTCAGACCATTAATTTTGGAAGCCAATGCTGAGAGATCACGAATGTTAAGAATTCTAATTATGTTGGGTCTGGAAAATTTAATGAATAAAAGAGACTTTTCATAAGCATCTCAAGCCATAATATTTTAATGCTATTGGCATTAATTAAAATATCTGGAATTTTTAAAGGAGCCCTCTCCTTCTCCCTTTAAATATTTTACTTCTACCATTAGAACAGAAACAGAATTTTGCTAAAGCCACAAAAAAAATGTTCTCTGTGGCTGATCATCTCATTTATAATCGTGTCATGGCGGGAACAACCTCTCGCTGAAATTTTGTTTATGCTTCAAAAATTTTCTCCTAATAACTTCTTCCCCACCCCCCTTCCCAAGCACTACTGGGCCTGGATTTGTCTTCTGTGCAGGGCTAGGAAGATAAAAGTCCACATGATTTGGCATCGTACAAGGGACCGAACTCTCAGTGCCTGATTAATGATCCTATCCATCTCAGAAGGTAGTGATTCCCTCCTTTGGAGCTTAGGGGGGAAAAACAGCCTAACCTTTGAATTCATACTTCATCATCTTCCACTGGCATTTGTGGCTTTCTGCGGCACACAGGGCTCAGTGCTGCCCTGCTCCCCACACCAACCAGCCATGCAAACACCCTGGGAAAGAGGGGGGCACCTGCTCCTGTGCCTCTGCTTTGCAGGCACGGGGGGCTCCCATGGAGCCAGTGCCATGAACCAGCTGCCTGGCAAAAGCAGCGGCTTTTCCAGGGGACACCCTTGCCCTGCAGGGTGGGCAGATCGTAACTGCCAAGGTCTCTGCTGCTCGTGCTGTGACCAGTGGCAGCAATGCTCAACGCAGAGGTTAGAAACAGCTCTGGCTCTGAGGTCTTGGGAAGTGGGCTCATTCCCTGACTTGAGAGCTCAAATGAGCTCAGAAAGATAAAAGGCGGTTTTTTGTCTCTGATCTTAAGCTCACGGGTTTTTACTTGGATTTTTCTAAGTATCTAAATATACAGTCACTTGCTAGTTAGTAATAGTGGGACCTCACCTTGTTTGATGGTGTTCTCACTTTTTAGAGTGTCTAATTAAAGGAGGAACACAGGAACTGCCAGTGCTCAGCCATTGAGAAAATGGAGCCAGTGGGTTTTCCAGGCACTGAACATGCCAGGAACCGCCTAAGATGGAACCAGCACTGTGCCATTGCCTGAGCAAAGCAGGGGCAGGTGAATGGAACATTAGGGGCAGTGAAGAAGCTGCCATGCCCTCAGACACATTTAAAAAGGCATTTTCTCTTGAAAAGGACACAACTGTAGTTGTGAAATTTAAAAAGTGAAGACAGCATTTTGCAGTGGATCAGGGGAAGCAGAGTTTCCACGAGAACAACAAATAACAGAAGGAGGAGGCTGAACTTTATTTCTACCAAATTGGGCACAGCCTCCTCTGTCTCAGAGGTGCTTGGCACACAACAAAGCTGCTCCTGTTGGGACGCTGCACATCATTGCAGAGAGGCAGGTCACTGCTTCCTGGCAGCACTTTCTCCTCCAGCACAAATATGCGGATTCAGCAGGCTGCCAAGCCTGCCTGTGCTTATTTCTGTGCTGGGCACAGCCAGGTGTCACACAGGTGAGGTTGCACATAGACATACAGGAGGCCCAGAGGGCTTTTATCTGTTTTCTCCATGTGGCTGAGAGAGCACTCAAAGGCACCTGCTGATTTTGTATGTTCGGTGCCGCGGAGAGGAAAATCGATGTGGGAGCTGCAGATGGCTTCAGTGGTACAGGGTATTCCAGGCTGCCTTCTGATGAAACAGAACTGATTTACTCTTAGTGGCTTAACTTCCCTGACCATTATATTTTGTTTCATTATTCAAAGGCAAACACTGAAGAAACATGTTGTGAACATGCCCGGTTCTTTCAGGTGGAAGAAGGTGAGAACCATTTGTGTAGCATTTCAGAGACTTGTTTTAGTGACTTCACATGGTTTCAGGAAGCTTTTCTTCTAATATTGAGCTGCCTTTCGCAGGTCTTTTTTTTCCTACACCTTGGGATCCAGTATCATTTCCTTGTTTTTTCTGCACTCCAGTGCTATCAGCCATCCTCAAGTGTTTGTCTCATCACTTTCAAGACTGCACCCCTACCCAGGAAAACAGTGAGGGACAAACTTTCTGCTCTCTGCAGGCTTTTCTCCCAATAAGCTGGAAAATAATGTTTGTTTGGCTCATATTCTTAGCTGGCTGCGGGCTCCCCACTGATACCCCCTGCCCTGTCAATTGCTAACTAATCGTGCCTGCAGTAAAAGTAATCCAAACTGGGGAGTTACTCAGCAGCAGCAGAAGGATCCATTAAAACAGATTATGCTCTGTGTTCTGTTTCTGTCCTTATCCTCCGGGATCACCCTCCTAGGCTCTGCCCCAGGGCACGCGCACCCACGCTCCGCAAAGTCACCCCGGAGTGTCCCCTCAAAGGGCTGCAAGGCTCGTCTCAAAGGGACAGGCAAGATGCAGGCCAGGGGTCTGTCCCTGAGGGAGCTGGCTGCGAGGTGATGTTAGCAGGCAGGCTCTCCAGGAATGCTCACGGGCAGGAAGCTGTCCAGGAAGCTGCTGCCATGGTTTTTAGCTTGCTTATCCTTGACACACAGGCAGCAAAGCAGCTCTGTATTTGGTTTGACTGAGGCTCCAAGGGGAGAAAACCCCTAAAGTATTCAGGCCCTAGGGAGGCAAAAAAAAAATGCACAGTAGTGATGTCCTGGAGTTAATTCAGCCTTGAAATTCAGTGGCTGCTTGGCCACTGAAAGACCCCAGCCTGGAGTGAGGGTTTCTGAAGGCCTTTGGAACAAGCCTGTGATATTTCACAAAATCATAAACTCACAGAACGGTTTGAGTTGGAAGGAACCTTGAAAATCACCTTGTTCCAGCCCCCTGCCGTTGGCATGGACACCTTCCACTGTCCCAGGCTGCTCAGAGCCGCATCCATCCTGGCCTTGAATGCTTCCAGGGATGGGACAGCCACAGCTTCTCCAGGCAACCTGTGCCAGGGCCTCACCACCCTCCCAGGGAACAATTCCTTCCTAACGGCTAATCTAAACCTGCTCTCTAGCAGTGGAAAGCCATTGCCCCTTGTAAAAAGCCTCAATCCGTATTTACATCCCTTCCCCCCAGAGCAGATTTGTTACGAGCCCTTTATGTCTGTCCCTGTGGGTTTCGTTGGCCCTGTGAAGGCCCATCTCAGGCTCAGCACCTTGCTTCCAGCATTGGCTTTCTGGAGATCCTGCTGTAAGAGTAACAAATACAGTCCTGCTACACCCATGAGCTTAATTCAGCCACCTCCAGCTGGAATATAAACACTTCTGACAACACCTGAGGTGCCCTGCAGGGTCGAAAGGCCCTGGAGCTGGGCGATGAGGGACACGGATGAAATGGAGTTACCTCAGCTGGGCAGTGAATCAGCCGCCACTCCTGCTCCAGACAGCGCTGTGCACAGCTAGAGCCACATGGCTGGACCTTGCTGGGCTTCCTCTCCCCACTTTGTTTAATTGTGTGACATTAAAGCTACCCCTAAGCCAGTAGGACAGGCGTATGCAGAATGTACCTATTTACCTTGCAGGTTTTTAAATTCAAATGGGTTATGTAAAGCAGCACAGTCTACACAATTTAAATTGGCCTGACTTCTGAAAGCTGCAGGTTCCAGGACCTGAAAGAAAGCCTGCAGCTAGGCTGAGTATCCAAGGGAGGTCCTCTTGGCATACAAAGATCAAGCACAATCTGAAATTCAAACATACCTTTACGCTTAGTTTTTATCTTATTTCAGTTTCACGCAAAATAATGTTGCCCTAGAAATGAAATTTCCCCATATGTCTGGCACAGCTCTACAATGGCCATTTAGTGGAGCAGTAAAGCAGAGCACCAGGTACTTGACAGCTCTTTTTGTGTCACTCGCAACATGCCTTCTAATTCTAGAGAGCTACTGCCATGTACTCCAACGGGGTTTCTTTGCTTTCCTGAAGCAGTTACATGACTTAAGAGTTTGGTCATCTTTTCTGCTAATAGGAATTGAGGAATTGTACATAGGAAGAGCACACAGGTAGAAAGCCCTGCACATTAAAATCAAGCTTGCTCAGAACACTACTAATATGATCCATGCAGCTCTGCAAAATGAATTTTTATTATTTTCCCAGCTTAACATGCTAGCATTAATATTTCATTACTAGATTTCACTATGATTTCAGTCCTGTTACTGTCTCAACCAATTTATTGCTTGAGAAGGTTATTTTTCATCTTCAGCAGTAACTGAGAATATACCCTCAGAAAACCTTTCCTGATGTGGAATTTCTTTGCTGTTTCAATGTAATTGAGGTGATGCTGTGTCCAGCAGCTCTTTATGGGAACAAAATATATACATCAATTTTAAGAGAGGAGGAAGGCTTATCAGTTTCTAGCTGAAAGTCTGTATTGCCCACTTGTCTTAATTTGTAATTATAGAATTTCAGGCACTACGAATGGGGAGAGTGGGCTAAAAAGATGTGATCTGATACAGCAAAGCTGGGTTTAGCACTGAGCACTCGGGCAACTGGCTTCTGAGGTGCTACGGCACCGGTGCTCCAGCAGTTTTCCTTTGAAAAAGGAAAGTGTTTATTTGGGTTCTGATTCAAATAAGGTCAAGGGTGTAAAAGCACAGGCAGCGTTAGGCCAGGTCTGTTCCTCTCTAGGTTTGTGATTTAGGGCCATGTCTCAGAGACAGTCCTGGCAGCCAGGGAATGAGAAAGGGCCAAAGACTGCGCAGAGAGACTGGTCTTAACCCCATCTCCCACCAGCCTTGAGGCACCAGAACAGAGTTTAGCACACAGGCTGTGCACTAACTATAAGAGGAAAAAAACAGGTCTCAAAAAAAGGTCTCTCAAAATGTGCTTCGGAGTTACAAAATGTTTCTCAGTGTCAAACACAAGCAATTAGTGTTATTTATTCTTCCCCTTAAAACATCTCACTCCCCAGTTCCAATTCCCTCCAGCCAGGTGCTGCCAGTGATATTGCACCTCCCCTTAATTCCAGCCTGATGGATTTAGGACAGGATGTGCCATTTTGGTCCCTTATCCTACCCTGGGGAGTCTGCTCTCTTTGCTTTGTGGACAAATTCCTTGTCCTAAGTGCAGGGTTATTTTCCCAACTGTTGTGAGGATGAGGCAGGGATGCAGGCAGTTCTCCACCAACCACTGGCATAAAGAATAACTGACCCTTCCCCAGCCAGGAAATCCAGGATATTCCCAAAGGTACCCAGAAAGGCACAGGGATGCTGGCCTAGACACACAACAAGCAGATGATTTTCCTGTTTGTCTCCTTGGATATAAACTCGAAATGTCCTCTTGTATGTTGTCACATATCCTAAGGGACTCTTCCTTCCTCAGCTGCACAAACTCTCCCCTAAATTCTACCTGAAGTAATGCCACCCTCCATATGCACCAAAACACCAGTGCAGGGGTTCCCCTGGGCTGCCTTGTACCTCTCCAGATTGTATCCCCAGCAGTTCAATCCAAAGAAAAACACGGATCTGTGCCTGTCTGAGCAGGCTGGCACAGCGTTGTGTTCACAGGCACCTGAAAGGATCACTGAGGTACAACCCCCCACACCAGCCCAACGTCCCAGTGCAGCCTGTCAGTGATGGTCACACATGTCAGCAGCTCTCCAGCACACCTCGGGTACCTGCATTTTGAGAGGTTTTACTGTTCAAGTGCTTCTTCTAAAACCTCTTCTGGGGTAATCATAGCATAATCATCTAATTTGGGGACTTAAAACCATTTCAGAGCAGAACCAAAGGACACAAATTTTTCACTCTGACTTTTTATGGTTCTCAAACCTCTCCCAGCCTGCTGGTGAGTAGCCCAAACAGAAGGGATTGAGTGGGTTCATCAGTATTTGGGCAAGTATGTTTTGGGGAGAAACCAGGAGGTGGGCTCACACTTATCCCTTTAACAGACTCCAGGAATGATGCTAATCCAAATCAAATGGTCTGTCTTTGACACAGCATCAAACAGCTCATAAAAGCCTTCCTGGATTCTAAATATTGGGTACATTCTTCACAGGCAAGATGAGCAGCAGAGCAGGTTTTCCATTGAAAACATTTTCTCCTGTAATTTTTCCTGATCTGAGAATTGTAACAAGTGCATGGAAATTACAAGCTGCTATAAAAATTACAGAGACTAAAACTACAATTTTATCCTGCATTAGAACAATTTTAACATTGTTAGAGGAATATATCTCTGCAATTTTAAAATTATTTGAGTCATGACAGAAAGACTCACAACTGCAATATTTATCTTTCAGATTCATCTTAGGATGTTCCTGAAGACTTGTGAGATGTCACATTATATAGCATTTTGTGGGGACTGGAGAAAGTCACTTTGACAAGCAACACATGTAAATTGGAACCATTGATTATGGGGAATTTAATTTTATCTGTTCTCTATTCATGGTACAATAAATAAAAATACTTCAGTGGTCACTGTAGGACTGCTACAACTTCTACAGAAATGCAATTTATAGTTGCATGTTTTTAACAGCGAGCTTCGGCATACATTTGATTAAATTCTGCTTTCCAGTGCACTTAATGAGAATTCTGATTCTCTAGTGATTTCTATAGGCATGCCAGGTAAAGAGGAGCCTATCAAGTCAGAGCTGTGGTTGTTAGTAAAAGGAGCTGGTTCCTTTGAAAAGAAATAAAATTCATAAGCATGCATGCATATATTTTAATATTGCCAAGATACATATAGGCAGAGCAATAAATAGTAAGAAGATTTATTACCCACTCTGTTTCCCAATATATACAAATGCGACTGATACTCGTGAGGTATAACATCTTTTGGGCATGTGTTTGAGCTGAGTGGCTCGAGCAAAGCTTATTTATTTTGGGTTCTCAGATAATTTGAGGTTGATTCAGTCTCTAAATTTCTTCAAGTTATCTATATTGATTTCTCTGCCTGCCTGATGAGGAAGGTGAAGGACTTCCTCTAAGGGATGCAAAGTTAACTCCTGACTGAGGGCCATCCCCTTCTCTAAATAAACAGGGACAAAAAATAAAGTGACTTTTTCTTACCTTCTCCTTTTTGGTATCTCTCTGCTCCAGCTCTCAGATTACGATAATTTTTATAACAACTATCTCACTACCATAATCATCTTCTTCCAGCAACTTGGAAAATAAGCTTATCCTTCCTGGTAGGAATATGGGAGGTGTTCAGACAGGACAGTTCCTTCCTACAGCAATCTGTAGCCACATCCTCACCTCAGGTAAATTCTATAAGAGATAGTTTAGTTTTGGCAAGTGTTTTTTCCTTGGCTGCAGAGCTGGGAGAAGACAAACCCTGCTGAACACGGGGGCAAGTTTGCCTTGTTCCAGCCTGCCTTGTTCAATCCTGGGTGTTGAAAAGTGTCAGTGAAAGCCTGGACATGTTCACCTCGGTGGCAAAACCCCTTTCATAGGAACTGGACCAGGATTTCTTCCATGCAGGGATAGGTGTTCCTGCCAGGTCTGTAAAAATTATGATGACCATTTGTCTCCAAACTTGTTCTGGTTTCACTGGAGAGTTTATTGATTACTGGGTGTTAAAGTCATTTTTTGGTGTGAAAGTATGAACAAGATTATCTAGTTTTATATCACTTTCAGTCTGAGGAGTTCAGTAAATTTGCACCCACCTTTCTGACGGGGATGCAGAGGCCTGCAGTGAGAGTTGCTGTTCAGGATAGCAGAAGGGGACACTGGCAGGACTAGGGAGAGAGCAGAGAGTGAAGCTGTGCCCCACACTGCAACCATCAGGTAACGGCATTACTCTTCGGGTGACTTTTCTTGCTGTCACTGCTGTTAGTCCTGGAATTAAACTAAAATCAGCCTCCCCTAAAGAATATAAAAGAACATAATAAGCCTTATTTTTTGTCCTCTCAGCTGTTACACTCTGAACCAGTAGGTTATTTTAATACTGACCAGTGCTCAATTTCTAATTCTTACACTAGAATTTAAAAAAAAAAACACATTGGGGAAAAAAAGAAAGAACAACCAACCAAAAAACAACCAAACCCAAAGCACAAGAAAAGAACAAATTAAATATAGCTTGTGCTTATGCTGATTTTCAGAAATAGGTTAATAAACATTGCTTAGATGAAAGGAGCCTCAAGCGTTAAAGAAAGAAATCAGAAGGTCTCACTTAAGTGATTTTTTGGCAGGAATCAAATTAACGAATATAATATGGATTGCTGACAAGGTGCTTGATCATTCTCAGCAGAGAGGAACTTTTATATGTATATATTACATTTATTTATATAGATAGATATATATATGCATGAGTTTGTGTTTGAGTTGTTTCCATTAACACTTCATTTGGTAATGATAAATAGCATTTTTATTGAAAAGGAAAATATCATGAAGTCCTGATTTGCAAGAGCAAGTTAGAATGTATGACATTATTATGTCCTACTGCATTCTCTTCTTTAAAAAACACAAGCCTTCGATGCTAGTACAAAAGAATGCAAGCATTTTATTTAGTCCATAGACAATTTTCCTCTAATTCAATCTGCAAATAACAAAAAGTACTTTTTTGTAAGAGAGTGGAGGATAAAACAGAAAAGGAGACATAAAAGAGACTTAATTAGATCATGGAACTCTTTCTTAAGCAGTTCAGCATCTTAATTTCTGGTAAATTCAAGCAACATCCGTCTGGGGGTTGATTCTGTCAGTCTGTATCTGTGTCTGTCTGCCTTCATCCATCTCTCTAGGCATCCATGGCTTCGGAGCAGCACCGAAGGATCCCGAGCTCCGCACGCAGCGAGCTGCGGGATCCGGCCCCTCTTTGACAATGATCGCGGCTGACACTGACAAGCACTTACACCCCATTCTCGGGCTCTTTTTGTTTGGCCTTAGATACACGTGTTGTCTGGCAAAAGTTAAAAATAAAGCATTTAGGGCTGCGCTGTGGTCAGTTTTCCTGCGCCTCCGCAGTGCGCGGGGGAGGAAGGGGAGGGAGAGGCAGCCGCGGCTCCGCGTTCTGCACCACTCGCATCAAGGTCAGGCAGAACTGCTGCGAGAGCAGAGCCGGAGCCACCCAGAGCACGTGGAGTGCTGGAACAGAGCTTTTCCTCCGAGAAATAATCACCTGGAGGTCCGGAGGGGCTGAGAGATGCTCAGGCATTGCCCCCACTGATTCCGGCAGCAGATTCAGCTGGCCACACCCCGATGCGAGCAGCTCCTGAGCCCCGGGGCTCTTTGAAAATTTTCCATCAAAACTTTCAGGAGAAGTATCTGATTTCCTTGAAAATGTCAGCATGTTTTTATTTCATTCTGCTAGACAAATTAAACGTGGAAAATGGAAAAGATATTAGCAGAAACCCAGAAACTCTAATGGCAGGGGAAGGGGACAGTATTCATTTCGTCCGTGAGAAGCTGATATTTCCAGCTGAACATTTTGGATTAAAATAGCGATGGCCTGACTAGGCAAAATAATAACTGGACAAACCCACCTCTTATTTATGAGGAGCTCTATTTCAGATATCTTTGCAGTAAAGTTGACTGCTTCCCACACACCCCACACTCCTCCCCCCGCCCCACACACACGCATTATCACTGCCAAGGAGGTGGATACAGGCAAAACATTTTCCTTTCCCCAGTCTCCTAAAGCTGGAGAATCTCCTTGCTACCCCTGTCTGCCAAAGCTGCAGGACTGTTTTAACCCTGCTCTGTATCAGGGTTGCTGGGGGCTCACCCGAGGGGACTTGAGGGGTAAAAGCTGAGCTGGATTTATGTGAATATGGGACCAGAATGAATGAGAACAGGAGGATGGGACAGAGTCCAGCGGTCACAGAGCCCAGTGTGCTGCTGCAGCAGACAGACATCTGCTGCATCCCTCACACACGTACCCATCTCCCTCACAGAAATACTGGCAGGGGTTCTTCCCACTGCTGCTGTGGGAAGCTTTTCCAGCAACTCCCATCTTTCTTTAGAAACCTTCTTCTAAAATACAGGGTAACTTACTGATGACTAGCTTACAGTTATTTATGTAACAATATTGTGTAATGTTAAAACAATCCCCTTCATTCCTATGATGTTTATGGATGACTCTCTGCAGGCTTTAGTATGATGCTGAGGCACAATCCCTCTTCTCCCACTGAACTCTTCACCATTCTCTCCTCCTGCTCTAGGCTGAATTTCTTTCAAACACAGGTGGCTACAATTGGTCACTACATTCCTGAAAAAGTCTTACTATGGCCTTCTAAAGGGTATTAATTTTTTCCCAGCTTGACTGGAAATACTTCTTTTGATACAGTGCCAAATATATGCCCCATTCTTCTGTACCTGTCCAACCAACAAGCCTTACCTTATATTAGAAATTGTCATTAGTTCCCAGCTACTTGACCTTGCTACTTGAACTGTTCAGTGTAATCCCATTCATATCTTCTCGGTCCCTGAGGATATTCTGGTTTTCTGTATGCTGTCTGCCTCCTTGCTATTGACAAACCCTCCCACCCCCAGCCATCAGCACATTTCTCTAGCAGGTTCTTTTTGTGCCTAGTTGATTAATGAAAATATTAAGTGATATTGGTGCCCAGACTGTGCCTTCAGAAACTCCACTTTTAGCTCTCTCCAGCATAGTATTTCCTCTTTCAGCATCATCTGTTATTATCGCCTTTAGCCAGTTTCTATTTATTTTACAATCCTGGGCCTAATCTTTATCATTCCCAATCAAACAATTCTCCACATAGCCCTGTGTCAGATGTTTCTCTCACAGTGTATACACATCACATCTATTGCCGTTTCCTTTGTCTAAAAAGATCAGGATAATCTAAAGATTATCAAGTTAATCTCGTAAATCTGCTTTCGGTAAACCTATTCTGTGTGTTATCCTACTTCTTCCATTTGCTATGCTCTGTATTCCTCTGCTTTCCAAAACCACTCTAAGGCCTTGTGTACTACTGATGTCATGTTAATATGCCTACATTTAACTAGAACACTGTTTTTTCCTATTTTAAATACAGGAATCATATTTGAAATTTCTCTTGCCACTCCTACTTTAGCATAGTTCTAAATACCCTTGAAGCAGAAGTGCAGTTTTGAATGCCAATTCCTTCAGACAGCTGGGACACAGATGCTTGGAAACCACTCCTTGAATTTTACTTCTACCTCAAAGGCATCATTTTCACCCTTCCAAACTCACTCCCATAAAGCCAGTTTTCTCTCATCCAAATTCAGAGCCATTGTCCAAATTGAACATGGAGCCACAAAATCATCTCAGTTTTGGAAAGAAACTACGCCAATCTTAAACCCATCCTCCCTCAAGCCAGCTTCACTGTTACTTTCCTTACTGTCATCTAATTTTGATGGCTGAAAACCCCACTGTTTGTTTTAATTTCTTTTGCTGCTTTTGAGTTGACTTCAATTCTCGTTTTACCTCTGTGATTCTGCAACTCACGCTTCCTGTTGATCACTGTTTCCATTCCTGGGAGACTTTACCACTTTGAAATTTCATCATTTCCTCTCAGTAAAAATACCTGCAATGGAACAATATTAGAAGAACATTATATTCTAAGGCATTGCCAAAATTTGTTATTATAGTTTTTACAGTATAACACAATTTCTTTATATTTATTGACTTCGATAATGTCTTATATTTGAAAAGCATTGCTCCACAGATTCAGAACATCAGAGTCACTGAAGCTGAACCTGCAGGTCTGATTGGAAAGCAAACTTCTGATGCTGTGAGCAGTTGGACCAGGGTTCTGTATGGCCCATCCACCACGCATCTTGATTCAGCTAAAACCCACCCATGCAAAGTATCACTGCAGCTGGAAATCTGGCCCCCTGTCAAAACAAAGCTCCTGGATTTAATCTTTCCCTGACTCTGTGTCAAGTTTGCAAGTCACAAGAGAGTTTCTCTAATGTCACCTTTGAAAGCTGACTTTTGGATCCACAGTCAAACTCTGCCTTTATTTCCTCGTCCCTAATCACCAGCACCAGGCTGCATGATTAGCAAGGGAATGACAGTTCAGGACCCACTGCAAAGCCCAAAGTGTGAGCTTGTTTGATGATCAGACCCTTTAATTGAAGCTGCAGAAGAGATATGGCAATCCATCCACTTCTCCACGGTAATTTTGACTTTGTAGGGCTTTGAGCTTAAAACTGTGTTGTGGAGTCTGATGGGGATTGTGTTGACAGAGGGAAAAACAACTTTCTAGAATATACACTGGTCAGACTTTCAGGTTAAACACAAGGCTCCACATTTGCAGAGCCCTTTCTCTGGGCATAGGCACCCCTAGCAAGGTGCACAGCTCTGGAGTTTTACAGATTTGGGGAGTGGAAATGTCTCTGCAATACACAAAGAACCATGCTGTTGTTCCCACCATGCAGTTTCGTCTCCAAAGAAATCCCGTGAATCCATAGCTTATTTCTATCAAATCAAAAGCTAGAATAAAAAGTTTCAAGTTGTCTTTGCCACAGTAGTGATCTTTTTTCATAGAGAAGCAGATGTATTTCACGTATCTGTAATATCAATTCAGTCCATTCCTAATATTTGGTATATTAGACATGCTCAGGGAGGCTTGGTTGTAACTGTTAGTACCTTCTGGAAGGTTTCATATCCAGGAATTGAAACATACAGATTCAATGATTTATCTAATGACAGAACTGAGATACAGCTGCCAAGTCAAAACTGAATTCACCATTTCAGCCTCATGCACATGGTCAGCTCACTTTAATGTGAGATATGTCTGTAACTCATTTCAAAACTAACTGAAATCCTACCCTGCTTCATAAATCAGATTATAGTTTCTCTGTGAAGTAGGAATTAATTATTAAACATGGCTCCAATCTTAATTTTAAGTATCTCTCTATTAGTATACAGCTATATCCTGGACTTGGTACCACTGAAGAGGCTATTCTTGTCTTAACATCTAGAAAAGATGATTAATATCCTATACCTCTGGCCTTGTGGTATTGATTTGCTGCCCCACTTAACAAGAATATGTTGCTAAGGTAAGTGACTTATTTCTATCCCTTTCTTTATTGAATTGTTCTCTAAGTGAAGAAAGCTGGCTCCCTTACACTGAAAATTATCTTACTTCCATTAACGAGATGGCAAAAAATAACATACTATTTCATGCTTCAATATTTCAAGTAAACATTTCCATTTTGTTCATTGGCACACAAAGAAGAATATTTATTCAGATAACCACAAGGCCATATATAATAAATGGATAATGTGACTTTTAACAGTAACTTTTTTCTATCATGAATTTTGCTTTGATACTTGTCTTCTGTTTCATTTAGAATTCCCAGCCCTTCATTATTAAATTATAGCCTACAAACTATTAAAATTTACCAATTAGAACTGACAGATACTTTTTTCAAAGTGAAGATTTAAGTGTTGATTTATTGCAAAAAATATTCACATCCTTCATGCACAAGCAGCATCTGCCCAGCTTGCTCACAGTAGCTGCTGGATTCACCAGCCCGGGCTCCCCCATGACTGCAGGTACTGTGAGGTGTCAGAGTAATGCACTTGTCAAAAAGACAAATGTGACTTTAGGATGTATCCAGGAAGGTCTTTCCAAATGCAAGGAACTGACACCACTGCACAAGGAACTCGTATCATCACCTCCCTGGAAACCGTCTGAATATTCCCCCTCCTCAGAATCAAGAAACAAAAAACTCAAACAGGTGCAAAGAAGGACAACTGAGACAGGAGGGATGAGAAGTGAAAGCAAGAGAAAGAGGGATGTACAGTTTAACATGGAAAAAACCTTAGAGAGAAAAAAAATCTCTGCTACAGATGGTTGTCGGCACTAAAGCAAAAAGTATAAATGGGATAACTTAAGTAGAAGGTTTCTAATCATAACAGCAAAGTTGTTCTAGAAGAGGCTTCCGCAAGAGTAGTGCAACAGAACGAAGTCCAACTATCTGCAAGATGGAACTCAACATAAACGTGCAGGATTATGTGATTTGAGCACCAGTAACAACTGGGGATTTGACTTCCTGCTTGTTTCCATTGTGAATTAACAATGCAACAATCAGACTTTTGCTTGAACTGCATTATCAATAACAATATGCAATTTTACGATTTGTGTATTGCTAGAGCTCAGGTCATCTTCCAAACTCCCCAAAGGAAATGCAGTGAGTGCAAAAGCAGCTAACAAGCTGGTGAGTTTGAAAATGTGGTTGAAGTGGAATGTGTTAAAAAGGAATGAGGTGGAAAGTGACTGGATCACAGCTTAGTCCAGGTCCAGGTCCAAGCTTGTCTGGAAAAGCCAACGTGTCAAACCACAGCAAAGCAAAATCTGAGATGGCTCCCAATGTGAAGAGAGCAAAGAAAACTCTCCTCACACATAACCAAGAAGGAAGACAGAGAGCCTGCCAGAGGAACTATCTCAGAACTGGGCTGAGAAGGAGAGAGCTCCCTGGTCACAAAACACTCATCTGCAGGTGAAGCCCACAAGTGAAGTCAGGTACCTGAAAGGAAGAAAGGGAGGTAAAGGAATTGTGAAATTAGGTTTGCTTCTACAAATTAGTATAGGTTTGCAGTCTGAGGGAGAGTGGAAGCAAGAATTTTAACATCTAGATCATTGCTGGTGGCTCTGTATCTTGAGTAGGAGCACAGTCACCTAAACACAAGTGGGGCTTTGAAGAATAAGCATGTGATAACTCTGAAAAGGAGTCAGCACCTATATTTACCTTCAAAACCTACAGCTGAATATTTTAAAATCCTGAAAGTGACCCATACAGATCCTTCTAGTTCTAGCCTTATTTCTATGAGAAGATTCTTTTGACATGTTCTGAAACCCAGAGGCAAGTGACTAAATATATTTCCATACAATTTAACACCTGGTTGCATGAATCTAAATTCCCATCTATAGTACACTTATTATTTTAAATAATAATTTTCAATGCTTTTAAAAATAGAATTTCTAAGTGGAAGGTGACACAAATCAACATTCTTTTCAGTGTGACATGGAAGGCTACAGCTACCTAAATCCATGTTCAAAGCAGAGATGGAAAAGACACTGCTTCTCTCATTGTATAGGTATGGAAAATGAGGAAGTTTGTCACTGAGATCATATTGTGTTTCAGCCACTGCAGTGTGGTAGCAGGATAATTAGGAGGAGTGTATTGGTGTGACAGCCTCATGGTAGTGATCACCATCATCTGCCACCGTTGATCACACCAAAAATTCAAAAGTGAATTGGAAAGCTGATGCTTCTGGCTCCTTATTCCTGTGATCAAGCTTCATATCCATCCTGGTATCAAACTAAAGGAGTCAGGTTTTAGGTCTTTCACATAGCCACAGCATTTTGTTTTCCCTAGAAAGCTATGTCTGATGTCAATCTCTGCATTTAGTGTAAATGAAAAGCCATTTCTCTAGAGGAAGGTCACTTCTGCATATACGTCCATGCAAGAATTAAAGGTTTCCTCTTGTTTCAGGTACTGCAGTCCATCCAATGACTACAGTCAGAGCAACCTTCTAGGTCAGTCAAATCTTAGCAAAATTTCCAGCTATAAGCTTGTTGGCAATTAATTATTGAGAAAGTTTATTAGGAGAAATTAAAATCCATATATGAAAGCTTCTTCTTATGCCAGGCGTGAATTTTGTAGCTAAAAGTGGCAGCCCTGATGCTCCACAAAATGTGCACAGAGGTAATAAATCCAGTATTAAATAATAATTTCACTATGCCTTTGGTTATACAATGGTTTCAACTGCCTTTCTTTTCCACATTATGATCGGTCACTAATATGTGTTCTTTAGATCCATAGTGATGTCAAGGATTTAAATTTCGGAAATATAAGGAGTGGTTCCTCATGACACTTTTTTTTGCCCAGAAGAACACCATAAGGAAACTCATCTTGCATTTCACTGTGACAATGTTTTCCTATCATTTCACTCAAATTATCATTCGTGTACAGTATTTATTTTCAATTTAAAATTAAAACGCTGAATAATTAAGTACCATAGAGAATACTGATGTGTGGAACAAAGTGGGACAAATAGACTCTGTCTACAAGATTTCTATGATCCTCTCTCCATTAACATAAGCATGAGTTCTACTGGGTATTTGCATATTAGATTTGGCAAGCAATAATACAATGAGAAGTAATTTCTGCATTAATATTTTTCTTTCAAATAAGACAAGTTCCTGAACTTGTCAAACATAAATGCAAAATTATGAAAAACAATCTTAACTAAAAACTCCTGTTATTAAAATGCATGGCAACTAATTATTGATCTGATGCTATTGTGCATAAAGAAGACATGCTTGACTGAACAGAAATATTTTAAAATCATTAATATACATGTGTTTATTTTACTGAGTCTAAATTGGAAGTAGTAGATTATTCTTATTGTCTAATGAATTAGGAAGTGTGACAATACTGCTGTACAGCACGGATGTATGATATCTTTCTCCTTAAACTTATTAATTTCTGTCAAATTAAAACTAAAACACTACTGCAAACCTTGAACAGCCACAGTATGAAAATCAAATGCGAATTGCTATTAGAAAAGCCATAGTACCTTAGATTGCTCCAGGCAAACACACAGAGATACAATACTAAACACTGTCTTTGTATAAGAAAGGAAAGGAAAAAATCTCTTATGGGACATGCTGCCAGTTGAAGCTGAAGCCCTGTCAAAACTGCAGTTCTTCTGTGGGAACATGGTGAAATCGAAAATCTTTGTGCAGCTGGGGTTTCTCTTCCCTTCAGTTTTCCACTTAAAACAAAAACCTAAGTGAAATTCAGTTCGCTGCAGATTTGCCAATGCATCATTTCACTCTAAGGACAGATTAATAATTTCTGAACTTATTTCAACTGAATTTCATGGCCAAGATATCCCATAATTTTACACCTCCCCACAATGACCTTTATACTGTACTTATTTTACAAAATATCACTGGTAACGTTTTTTCCATTCCAACAAGCTTCAGGATACATATATCTTGATATTACTTTAGAATTACTATGGTGTCGCGTGCTCTGTAAATAATCAATGACATGTAGCTCGTTCACTATAAAATTCTGAGGAGCATAGTACTGAAGACTGTTCATCTTTAATGCATTTTTACAAGTCAAAGTTAACCTTTATGGAAGGTACAAGCTCATTTTGATGAATTCCTAAATCAGCCCTGCTAATCTAACTCTGGATAATCAGAAATGTATAATGTAACAATAGCAACATACCTGCTGCACAATGTGACTTCCCCACAGAAAGTGCTGCAACAGAACAACTCATCTCCATAGCCTGAACACCCCAAAAGTTCTTTGATAATTTCTCTGAAAGCAGGTTCTGACACCCTTGGCACATTTCCTTTCAGTTATTCATGGAGGCAAAGTAGCAAATGCTGCTGTCACAGCTGAAAGTTTTTCTGAGTTTATATCCCACTGCCAGAACACACAAAGCACCCAAATGGTACGTGATGCACCCAGAGGCATCAAGTAGTTAAACAAATTCCCCAGAGCCTTCTCTTCCAGAGAATATTAACACATTGATACACTGCCTGCATATAGATATCCTATCTGAAAGTGCAGTATTACATTTCTGGAAAAAGATCCCAACATTCAGACTCCTGTACATCCCTGATTTTAGGAAGAACTGGTTACCACCTAGGAACAGTCGTCGTGTAGCACTGCTGGGGACAATTAGGAAAGTTCTTCTAGAAGGTGTGATATATTCTAGGTTGTGCTGGTGATCCAGGGGCCAGCTGGGTGAAGCTGGGTTCAGCTTCACTGTGTCCATGAGCCCTTGACTTCCAAGCTTTCCCTTTGCCGGCATAAGGTGCTGCCCTGGAGAACACGAGCAATGAGCACCCTACAGAAAACACACAGTCCATGTCATTCATGAACTCCTCGTTTACCACCTCTTTTGGCAAGGTATTAATTGCTCTAGACCTGTCTCCTCTTTGCAGTCAGGCCGCTTACCCTTCCTCTGTGCCCTGTTCCTGCTCTGTCGCTGCTGGCTGTGGGACATTGTGCTGCTGTGATCCACCGCTCCTCACCAAGATTCCTGTTGCCCAAGGCTCTCCTGGCAGGGCCAAATTGCTCTTGAATTGCTCTTGCTGTCTTTCTGCTGAGGTGTTTTATTGCTTTTGTAGATATTGATCTGCTTTCGGAAATGTAGGAACCAAACATCTCTTTCCATGAAAATGTCCAAGAGAAGAGTTTCTTCAGGAATGACGAACTCCAAAACTCTTCTCTGACAAACTCCCTATAAGTCATGGTTTTCAGAAGCAGAGGAATGATTCATATGGAACAGGCTACCAATAAAGACTGGAACAAGCCATAGTTGCTCACTATAACATGCTATGAAAAGGGATATTCGGAGTTCTAAACCAATACCTTCACAGCCTGGAGCCTCTAGGCTATCTCTGGGACTGGTATCTCCCATCTGCTCTCTGACAGGAAAGCTCTGTTAGAGGAGAGGTGTGACAGAGACTACAGTGATTGTGTTATTTTGGTGAAGTCACTTTGCCGTGTCAAACATAAAATCAGATTTCCGTGAAAAGGGCTCACTAGATCTGAGCACAATTTTCTAACTTTCAGTTTAACAGAAGGCTCAGTGCAATAGGATACACCATTTCAAAGGGAATTGCTTCATTTCATTTACAAAACAAGGCTGTACTAAGATTTTCTTGCTGTTTACTCAGTAGAATATACTTTTGATTTTGGCAAATACAGTTCCTTCAAACTACATCAAAATTCCATTACAAATACAAAGTAATCAACAAAAAAGTGCTGATGCAAACACATCACCACAGTACTGAGGATTTGGGTAAACAATTGCCCAAAGCCTTTGCCTGCCTTCTCCCCGTACAGTTATTCTTTCACCTTTATTACCTGCCACTGCTAGATGAGAAAAGCAAGGGTTTTATTTGTGTGGTGGTGGCACATAAGAGCTCATCTCATAAATGGACCCCACTGTTTTATGTTATATAAACCTCACAGTAACACATTATTTCTACAAATGAACAGAGTTAAAATTTTAACAATTGGTCTCACATTGATCTACTCCTTCATCTCAACCTTTCCCATCACCGAAAATTGACTAGGATATAAACATGCAAAAGCAGAAATAAAGATTTTTAATAGGTCAGATCTCTATGAACTGAAGTAGCTTGGAGAAGGTCAATAGAGCTGATTTACAGCAGCTGGATAAGCATCTGCCAAGGCATGCTGGCCCCATATGTATGTATGGGAAGAAAAATTGCTACCAAAAAAAAGGAAAAAAAATCAGCAATACTTTTATAATGTTTTACATGAATCCCTAATGTAAGCAGCTCAATAAATGTTTTGAATCTCTACTGTAAGAATATAATGAATAGTGAAAATTGTGATGTTCTTTTGATGTAGTAAGTTGAGAGCTCTTAGTGAATCAACTTTATAATGAATTCTTTCAGATACTGATGAAAATGGTTCACTTACTAAGGAACTTAGCTTGATTTTGAAACTAATGTGGTAATTTAAAACTACTTTGGTAAAAAAAGTTTAATGACAGCTGAAACCTGAAAAGTATAAAAGATGGAGGTTCAATGAATAAAGCATTTTCTCCTTCTGCTTTCCAGGTTTAGCTGATGGCTAAACAAGTGCTGTTTTCCAGGACTATTAGTTATTATCCCATAACAAATTGGTCGAGTTCAGCTCCTCATATGGTGGACAGAAAAACTACATAAAAACCCCCAAATAAACTCTGGCTGCGATGAAAATGGTAGCAGAGCTCCATTATTTCCCATGTTCTCAGCTTGCTTCCAATCTTCATAAGCTCACTATAATGGCAAAAATTGAGCAGCAGAAATGGCGGTAAACTGTGGACTGCCAATTCTCTGTTATCTCGTATCCTGGAGTCACACAAAACTGCAGTATTCACACTTGATGTCTAAAATTATCAGCAATAGGGACACATTCCTGATACAATGTGAGAGATGAGGACAAGCAAAGGATTGTTTTCAGAGGTTTGGATTTGGTCATCAGTGAAAAACTGTTCACATGACCACCAACAATCTAATCTTATTTTCTCAACGCATGAGGAAATGATTCATTATCTAATCTTATTTACATCATGGGCATCCAAGTCATTCTCTTACTCTCTTTTTTAATCCTTAAATCCCAGCTAAATGGATTATGCCAGTACAATTTGTGTTTCGAAATCCTACCTCTGATTGCCTTCTGGGCAGAAATAAATACCGTCATATGTATTCAGTCTAAACACTGGAGTCAAGTCCTCATGTGAGCTAAATTAGCAGAGTTTTTTCAGATATATAGCAAGTTACATCCACTTTATTTGTTTACAGCTATCGAAATATTGCCTGCTACTGTAGGCAGAGAGAAATTCAGGACTCCTCATGTGTTTTCTTTACCACCTGAATGTAGTTAAGCATCATATACCACCAATTTTTCCATATCTATTAAATATCTATAACTATTAAAATCTATAACTATTAAATATACATTAAAAATAGCTCTCAATGACAGTCTGTTGGTACCCAAGTTGAAATAAAGGCAGAATGTGAAGTCTGAACAGCAGAAAGGAGTAGAGGAAGAATCTAGACGGTTAATGAAAAACTTTACATTTATTTCTACTCTATTTTTTTTAAGCAACCAAGTTATCTAAACAATCTGGAATATTTCCAGTCAAAAGGCATACTTTTTCCTGAAAGTCTTCATAATAGATTTGTTCTCAGAGGACACAGAATATTTTTTTGGAATACAATGTCTAGTTCCAATACTAATCTCCTGGGAATTCTGGCCCATGTTTCTAGCCCTTGTAAATCCTCTTCATACCTTGCTGGCTGTACTTGTTTACAAGGATTCATGAGAAATGTGGAAGTCACATTTTTTTACCGGTAAGTGCAAGAGGCAAACTGGTTCAATGATGTGTGGCTGCTCCAGAAACCACCTCTGTCCTTCCCTCCAGCATACTGAAACCCAGGCAGGGCTCCTGGCCATGTCTCAGGATTTGGTCATCAGCAGCTTAAGTCTAATTGCTGCATAAAAGCATTGCCCTTGCTTCCGGTAAAATGGGATTAAAACGAGCTTGTCATTCGAGCCCTTTATTTTGTTATATGGTCTCTGTGACTGTGGTATCCAGTGCACTCAGCATTTACAGCAGACCTGTCACCAGTGAGAAACTGAGGCAAAGATAAATTACATTACTTGCCCTGAGACTGAACTCAGCTGAACTCAAACTGAACTCAAATTTCCTAAGTCCCAACCTGACAACTACTGGAATAGTCTGTCACTGAAATAATAAGGAATTTAGAAGAACATGGTGTGCTCTACTCATCCTCCTCTCTTCTTAGTATGGTGTTTGATTGTTGCTTTACTCTGGATCAGTATCTTATACATTTTTAAGAATGAAGTGTCTTGATTTATGATAAGGTTCATAATTCTGAATCTGTCTAAATACAAGGGTCCATGAAATCCTAGGAAGATTACATGACAAAATGCTTGAGGGAAGAAAATTAGGCTTGGCTTTGTCCAGAAAATAGGATCATCCATATTTACCTGGACAGAAACTTGTCCACATTACGCATGAATTGTGGGGGTTGTTGGTTGCTTGGTTTGTTTGTTATGGTAGTATTTTCTTTTGGGTATTTTAGGAAAAATATGAGCTTGTACCTCTGAGAAAATCAGACCAGCAATTTAGTCAGGATTTTTAACATTCCCTATACCCCTACTCTGCTATCCTCAGACTATCCCTTTAAAGAATTTTCTCTACATTTGTTAAATAATACAAATGACCCTAAAATAGGGCTGATCATTGAAACTCTGAGAGATTTATGTTTATAGAATAGCTTTGATAGCACTAATGTAAATGAGAAGGCCATAAAAGGAAACATGAAATATAAAGCAGAGGAGAAGAAAAATTCTAATTAAATCATTCAGGTTTTCAAGAAAAAATTCACCGTCTAGTGTCAATATCCTCACTTCCTATTGCAATGTCCTCTTCTTTTCTCTTCACATAAAACTGGTGCATACACAGTAAATAATGTTGGTATTAACAGAGATGCACTGAACTAAGAAAGGATGAGTTGGTAATGAAGCAGTTAACATGAAGAGGAAAAAGCCCTGGCTGCATCTGTCTGATCCAGCTCATGCTCTCAGTTCAACAGGCAGCAGCAGCAAAGAAGGCTGGTAAGATGCTAGTACACATTGAGAAAGAGGTATATCTGTAACAAAGCAAATAAAATTACATTTTTACTATGCAAGACCCTGTGGTGGTAGACCAAATCTGGAATATAATGCCCAGTTTTGGCCATGAGAGTGGAAGACGGATGTAAATAAAATGGAGAAAGTACAGCAGAGGGCAACCAACATGATTAATGTACTGGAGAATGCTGGCACAGTAGCTGAGAGAATGATGAAATGGGAATTATTTAGCCTCAAGGAAAGGTGATTAGGAGGTGAACTGACTGAAATATTTAAACTACCTATGGGTTATTATAAAACTAAGCTTGAGGATGAATTTGAATTTTTTTGACAGACCAGAAATAAGGGAGGCAGGATTAAATACACATTAAATAAATGACCTCACAGGTCTCTGGGGTACACAAGTACACAAGCTGGCTGCATGAGATGCCAGCATCTGGAAACTGCAGTATAGGCTCTGTGCTCCAACGTGTGGCTACACAGGGTCTTTGAACAACCTGGCATTACTGGTAGGAGCTGAAGGCTCAATCAGTGACAGCATCAGCAGCAAACTCCCTTCTGGGCAGTGAGATTGCTCAGTCCGGATCATATCCACGTGGAGTGGGGCTGCCTGCTTCTTTCCACACCTGCACAGTGGCTAAATGCCTGGATCCCAAATAGACCGGTCAGTTCCTTGCCAACAGGACTGATTTATGAGGTGACATATTCTGCATCACTGGATGCCATGCTCTGAACCTGAGGGTGGGATTCATCACACCTACCTTTGGCCACCCGAGGTAAGGCAAGGCGCTAACTTCGAGCTGGTCACCCCAGCTCCCACTGCAGGCACTGCAGAGAGGAACTGAAACTGCCAGTGCAGAGCTTCATGCCTGCCCTAAGGCATGTGCCTCAGACAGGTACCATCAATTGCTCTCTGGAGCTGTATTTCTCTTTCCATTGTCTCTGCTGGCAGCCTCACGTGGAACCAGGCTGGAATCTCAGTGCTAAGCACCTGTTTGGCAACCATTGCCATGATGCCTCTGAGCAGACATGAAGAGTGGAGTCCATGAGCACCCAGAATAAACAGAGACTTCTGAGAAGTGGGGGCCAGAATTCAGACCAGGTAGGTGGCACTGGAAAATTTAAGTCCCCAGGGTGAAGTGAGGGAGATGATGAGGAGAGGTAAAGAGTTCAAGCTCACTTATAGTCATTCAGGAATCTGAGAGTTAAGCGAAAATTTTTGATGAACAAACAGTTCAGTTTGTCACTGATGGATGGAGGCTCTGAATCTGCATTGAGGCAGTCCTGACATGGTACTTAAACAACGCAGACTAAGAAAAATAAACTGTACATGAACAAAGAAATGAAGAGGACACAGTGGCCATTAACAGTGAAATATGACGTTTGTAATTAGCAAATGCTAATTGTAGGACTGGATATACAGTGGAATGGAAACATTGAATCTCAGGTGAAAGTAGGTGATAGCAAAATACTATTAATCTGAAAAGGTGTAATGAGAAAAACAAAGTAAGGGAAAATGGAAAGGCTGATTGTTCCTTCCAGCAAGAAAATGTTATTATCAATAAAAAAATTAAGTGAAGCCTATTTTTTCTGTATTGGAACAAATTTTATACAGTATGTATAATGCTTGAATTATATTTTTTGCATTAAGAAGCCTAAAAATGGATAATATTAGTTTCCAAAATAATACAGACTTGAGTAAATCATGGAAATCCAGTAATACAGCAAAAAAAACCCTGTAGATTTCACAGCAGTGATATAAGCAGGAGAAGGGGAACATGAGAAGGATGAACTACAAAGAGAGTTATATGTATAACTAAATCTTCAAAACAGAATATAAATGTGTAGATAGATTTAAAGATAATCAAAAAAATGTATCAAGCAGGAGTACCAATTTTCACAATTTGAAAACTACGTTAGCAATAATTAGGGGGGAAAAAAACAGTGGGAAAACCATACTTTCTGATGGATTATCTCTGTTTCAGAGTCTGTTGGGTTTATACCCCACCTGTGTGAGATTCAAGAGGATCATAATTGCCCTGGACTTTGTTTCCAAAAAATGAACAAAGCTGAGCAATAAAACACACAATTAGAATTCAGTGATCATACCTTTAGGTCTGAAATATTTGTAATGAAAAGGCAGTGACATCATGTAACACTGTTATTACAGTCAGACTCTAAAAGAACACAGAATAAATTTTAAAAATGTCTTGAACAAAGTGTTTGACAGAAAAGAGATTATGGTGTGCTGGTAAATATTTAAGAGCAGATAAAGGTGATAAAATCAAAATTAATTCCATCAGAGCCCACCAGATTGCAGCTGAAGAGTTTGGAAGCTGCATACAGTTTTGCTGAAGCATAAAATCACAGATAAACAGGAGTAGTCACAAATACTGGGAAAAAACATTAACATTAGTGTCTGCACTATACCCAATCTATTGATTTTTTTTTTAAGGTAACATAAAATGGTTTGATTTTACTGGGTGGAAACATAAACTGAATGTGAAGAGAAATTGCAGATATTGGGACTATTTACACTACAAAAAAGATTGAGAGGTTATGATAAAAGTCAAAAAAAGCAGTTTAACAGCCCTGCTCAGTTCTTTGTGATTGTGTTTGTCCTTCCAGAAGTACAAGGAAAACACAATGAGACTGAACAGTTGCAAATTCAAAAACATTAACTTGATAACTCTGGTACCGCTACCTCTCCAAGACTCTGAAGGTAAACTGTAGCAAATAGGCAGTAGTACAAGATAATTCTTTTTCCTCTTTCTTTTAAATGGTTTTGAAGCACTTTGCTTCAGAGTCTGCACCAGCCTTCACCTGTCAGGACTGGTAAGAAAGGATGACTGGCCCCCGTTATCCCATAAGTGCACCTTTGCCTGCAGGAGCTGGCATAGATTGCTGTTAAAGGATTGGACAATGCAAATTCTTGTGAGTCGAACTGGGCAGTCAAACTTTCTCTTTTGTGTATGTTTTTTAGAAGAGAATAAAGGAGAGCTTAGAGAAGAATGAAAGAATCCATCCATATTGCAAGTACTAAAATTGCACGTGTGTGTTTGTACAATGTATGCACATTTAAGAAACACCTGGGTTTTGCTGTGCAAACATAATTATTATAAACGTAAAAACATCTAGACAGAAAGATATGACCCCTATCCTTACTTTCACCTTCCTACCAGAGAAGAAGGATGATGAACTGGCTCCTTTTAATAGCTCCAGAAAAATGGCAGCATGTTTCTGCTCACACACTGACAGGGAAGGACTTGACTGCTTGAAAAAATCGTGGTTGCCAGCTGTGCTGTGAGTAAAACTAGGGTTGGCCTGATAAAACTGGCAGTCCAAGTGCAAGATAGGAAACGAAGCCTTGGCAATATCATGTAAGGGGAGGCTGAAAATTATTTAATGTATTTTATCAAAACTGAACTCTGAATATGGTAAGTGTCTGCAAAGAGTGAAAGCTAATAACAGAGTGCTTCAAAAACACAGGCTCGTGGTTGGGTGTTCCCCTGGGACAGTCTCTCTCTTTCACCTTTCACAGGACCAAGTCGAAGCAGGGTCCTCCACTGAGAATGGGAGCCGAGTAACGACAAACACCTATACGGTTAGATAGCGTTCTCGTTTATTGTTCAAATCAAGCAGGATTATGTAGCATTTCCACCTAGTCATCCGTTGTCCACGCACTGTAACTATCTCTATGATTGGATATTTAGGTAAAATCAAGCCTGTCTACTGTCTACTAATTGGATAACATACGGTAAACAAGTGTCCTCCCTCCTCCCAGCTTGCGGTTATCACATCCCATTAAACCTCCCTTTTTCCTCAAGGACACCTCGAGGACACTCTCAGCACTCAGTCATGTTAATCTCACAGCACTCAGGGCAAGCAGGCCCTGCTAAGTCTGGCTTGTTAACTGCGTTCAGATACAGACCATGTCCATTCTGCTCTAAGAATTCTTCCACACCAAGTGTGAACAAGTTGTTGATGTCGAAACAGTTTTGTGCTCCTCGGCCCATTTGCTCCGTGCCTCCCGGAGGAGCGTGCAAGGGGAGGTCGATACCGGCCACACCACACGAAATGCTGCTGAGAGCTGCAAGGCTGTGCCCTCCTTCACACAGTGATGCAGGGAGGGATGGAGGCCCTTGGGTCCATGAGCCGACATTTGGAGGTTCTCCACTCTCCTGTGCCATCAGCCTGTAGGGAACAATGGGAAGGATGCCAGCTAAACACTCTGCCTCAGTTTCCCACTTACCAATGAGGACAGCAAAGCATTTCTGTTGTATAGGGTAGGATAACCCTCATCATTACAGCCTAGAGCGTGCTCTGATATCTCAAGCAGGTAAACACAGATGAACTGCACAGCATTATCTTTCTTAAAATGGCAAAGAGGAATTTAGGTTGTTACAAGGCCTTAACCTTTTTCTCCCACTTTGCCTTCCTCTCAGAATGCCCCAAACACATGCCGAGGAAATAACACTATGATGGCAGCTGAGGAAGGGCCAGTGGGTACTGAAGTGTGGCTTTGTCAGTTTAATAAGCTGCTGCTCTTGCAAAAATGGCTGCAGTCTCTAAACTTAACCCCTGAGAACTTCAATTATTTTATCTACCAATCTTTTGGATTACTGACACCCTCTAAGGGAAAAGCTGTTGTCTTAGATTAGCCAAAGCAGCTACAATGCTGTCTTCCTTAGAGACGGAGGATGACTTAGCTGTCTTATCCTTGGAAAATCTATATAATCCGAAGATTAATCCAGAAGACCCTGATCTCTTTGCAGCAAAAGGCCATTCCTAACAAACCGCTTTCTCTCTAGCAAAGCTAGCTCTTCACTTTCTCTTTCAGCCTAGAGTAAAAAGAGCTGTAATTGTCCTAATAAAAGCATTTTAGTGTCATGGATAGCAACTGTCATAATACAATTTCTTGCCTAGATAAAATGTATCCAGAGAATAAAATGGTTCCTACATTCCCTGCTATGAAAAAAAAGAGAGTTAATTGCTATCAGTTAAATGAAAGCACGGAGGAAACTGGATGAACAGCTTTCCCTTGGATCTCCTACAGGTATCTTAGGCTACAAAATACTTGACACTGTATGTGTGTTGACTTTAAAATCATTGTGGGATACAAAACAATGCACATTGCCTCTCCGAACTGCTTCATTAGCCTGATTTACCTCCAAGGTTCCTGTTTCAGGCAAGTCTACTAGTCTTGCATACAAAAGGATCGGCCACAGAACTCTGCAAAGTGAGCCGAGCCTTTTGTCCTCCCAGTAAGAGGGAATAAAGTGCAAAACAAAAACAAACCTTCCCTGCAAAAGTAGCCTGTCAGATTATCAGGGCATTTCAAATACAAAGATCTTCAAATCCTCACTTCTGCTCTATTTTAGAGACAGAGGAGAAAAACCTCATTTAGCAACAAAACACAGTCCTTGACACACGGCTTTTAAAATAACTAATCGATCAATCTCTCCCTCCCTCTGCCCATCTTTTAAGAGAGAAGATTGAATGTAGTTTGAAAAGAATTGTCCAAGAAAGCTCATATGTGTGACAAGGCAAAAGCCAGACCTAAAGCAAACAGTAAAAGCTGAAAATGTCCCTGCTCCTCCGGAAAATGTAGGAAAAGAGGCAGAGTCCTGGGGCAGGGTGTGGGAGCTCCACGGGTTGTCGAGGTCCACTGCAAATGAAGCCACATAAGGTATCTCACCTGCTCCTCCCAGTGACTGTGGGACATTTCAGAGTGTGACCTTTTGAAATGTACATAAAATAGTGTAGATCGTCTCCTCTCCTGAGGGCATCTGTAGCATGAAACTGAAGGTGGCCTCACAGTTGGCAGAAAGTGTGTGGGTCTTTCTGTTTACGTTTATTTGTGTACAGACACTGGCTTGTTTGCTGCTTTTTCTAAATTACTGCCCTCTGCATTTCCTTCATTTTACATGCACTGCTGTTAAATCACTTTTTCTGATAAATATGGAAACTTGATGAGTTGAAAAAATCCTTCCATGTCAATTCTGCAGTTCATATTCATGCTGAGATTGTATCTAATTTTGAAAATCTTCACACTTGTGCCCTGCCATCATGTGTAATCTTTTATGCATGGCTACCTCCACTGCTGCTGAAGCAGTTGCTATGCGACAGATGAACCTGCTCCGTGGGGCCCTGACATTAGTAAAAGCAAATTGACCACAGGAGCACTAATCTAGCATGAAAAGCAGTTGGTGCCGTGCATTTCCTAGAGAAGGATTACCTAATCAACAAGCAAAACCTCCTTTTAAACGTGAGCTGAATTACCTGGGTCTGGATTTCCCCGTTTCGCACCTTTGTGCGACACCAAATCATCCTGAAGAGCGAAGCCTGCAAAGGTGCATTACTCAAGAGGAGCAGGGACTCACCTCGGATCAGATTCTTCAGCTCTCACCCTGGCCTGCTGGCAAATTTATCATCTGGGCTGGTAGTTCCTGCAACTTCTTTCTCCAAGGTTACCAAAAACTGGTAATGAAGACAAATAAAGACAGAAGATGATCAGACTACAGTGCGCGTCACCCTCTTATCACCTCACCGATAAGCCACGTGAACTTTAAGTGTCAAAAAAGGTTTTGATGAGAAAGTGGTCACCTAATCCACATGGAACCCGGGATATAATGCCTTCTGCTCAAAAAGCACCACGGCACATGGCTGCCTTTCTTGGAGAAAGTGATCTCAGGGGAATTATACTTTGCCAGCCAGATCACTACTAACATCATTATTAGTGATTTAACCCTGCAAGTACTGGGCAATTTTCTTTGAATCCATCACCAAACATATGATTATATTAGAGAAAATGAGTCCTGACTCACATAAAGGTTCAGCTGACCTCTATCTGGATGTTTCTGAGGAGGATAAGGCTGATAATCTACTGTTTTCTCCTAGAGGTAGAAAGGCTTTTTAACCCTTATCTTGCCACAGGAGAACAGAGTTGTTGGGAAAAGTGACTTCAAAAGCCACTTTTGAAGAGGCAAATGTTTTATCATGTGAAACACTTTCAGGACAATTACAGACACTCCTGGAGGATCCTCCAGATTTGGGGGATCCAAATTTGCCCAGCAGAGGTGTCTGCAACTTTATTACATTCCAGTGAGATATGATTTTTTACATAAAAGAGAATTTCCCCCACCCTCCTGTTTCTATTGTGGTGGACCACAAAGAAATCCAATGATCCAGTGTGCAATGTTCCAACGTGTCAGAATCATGCACCTGCATATTACAGAAACGGCATCTCAGGTAGAAGACCTGGAACTGCTACAGACAAGGTTAAAGTCATATTTTGACCGCATTTTGACTACAGTCCAGTTTGTACCAACAGCTCTCAGTGTAGATGAGGTGAGAATTTGATGACATCCTCATGGGGATAATACTGAAAACTGTTGCATCATAAGCCTCAGAAAAGGATCTCAGATAGGAAAACAGAAATCACCTCTTACCAAATCTTACTCATTTCTTTAACTCTTTGTTTTCCTCAGCATCTGAACACAACAGCAACTACAACAAAACTTGCTGCTCTTAAATTAATCTTTTCATTTAGCTCATCAAATGAGTTTTATTTCTAGTGCTGCCACTGTTTATGACTGACTCTTGTTAAGGCTCATGGTACAAGGGTTGGTGACTATACCCTGAGTGATGCGAAGGGACTCAGTGCTACGGCTTCCATTAACCTTAATAAGAGCCACACTGCTAAATCCCCACCCTGAATATTTAACCTCCACGGTCTCTGTCTCTTCCGGTCTGTATAAATTGCCTTGAAGAGGGAAATAAATAAATGCATCTATGCTACCTTAGGTGCAGTGCTTAAGCACACAGAGCAGAGATTCAACACACCTGCATCTGCACTCAGGTGGGTCCTGCCCCACAGCCCCTCACTGCCCCCCACACACCAGCACAAGAGAATTCTTCCTACCAGCTGAGCTTCCCTTCTGTGCAATGCTGCACTAACAGCCGTCTCTGCAGGACTGTCTCCTGCCACAGGCAAGGAGCCATCATGTTCTGCGCTTGTAGGAGTTTTATTTAGACCCATCACAAAAGAATCAAGATCACGTGTAGGACCAGTGAGAGCCTGGGAAGTGGGAGTTCCGTTCATATTCAAACAGGAGTTATTTAGTTCTACCAAACCAGTGCTCCAGCACAGATCCCAGGGCATCAGCAGACATCAGCCAGTGGCAACATCGTGCACCGGGTGAGTTCAACAAAGAATTTCACACTGTATTTTTGGCATGTGCATTGACTGTGAAGCAACCTCTGTACCACAGAAGCCCAGCCTGGTGACTAGAACTTGGTCTCCAAAACGCTTTGTAGTTTTAGGCAAATCTTCATTTCCCATGTCCAGACTTGGCAGAGGTTACCATGTGCTGTAAATCAGTTGCCAACCGAGTTCCCATCCAGAAGGGGCTGAATAACTTTAGCTGGTAATGCTGTGGTGTCTTTTAACTTGCTAGTGAAGGCAACATCTCCTACGAGCCAGATTCAATATTCCTATTTCAAAGCCACTGCAAAACTGCTCCTCTGCCAGTTGGAGCTCTTACTGTTTTCATGACCAGTTTAAGTACATCTTTTCTTGTCTCAGGTTTAACTAGTTCTTCTTTCCCTCCTTCACTCACCCTTCCCACAGTAAGCATGCACACAATTCAGTGTATATTCTCATGAAGAGAAAAATTATACTCATCTGGTCTTGACTTGATGAGGCTCAGCAAATTTTTAGGATTGGTTACGGCCAAAGAAAAAGAGCTGTGCAAGCCAGCTCCAGTTCTAGAAAGCCATAGAGGTGCTTCAGCACATCATTCCACCTGAGCAAAGAAGTATTTATGCGTTGCAGGGTGCTTCAGTGGAGGTTCAGGGCTACACTGAGGCTGCTATTTCCAGATTTGAGTGCACCATCTGGATACAGGAGCTTGGGCAGGTGCTAGCTCAAGGCTTTCTTTGCTGTACTTCAATGCACAGAATAGACACATCCCCACTTGTCAGGCAGGCTCTCCAGTTCCCCCTTGTCACCCCACTGTCCTTTCCAGCACCTGTTTCAGCTTGACTTTGTTTTCCTTGAAGGAATATGATGAGAATTATATGGATGAGATTGTTCTGAACTCATCAGTGTTTTGTACAATAGTCCTAATACTTCCCTCTTTCTCCTGGAAATACCTCTCTTAATGGATCCTGCAACCACATATGGGACTTCTGCCCATTCATGTTAATTTAATCTCTCCCATTGTTCATCAGAGCTTTTTTTCTGCCCTAACAGCCACTTCTTTTTTTGGAGCAGTGACACAAATTATCATTAAGCAGGGCAATGCCGAAACCCTCAAGGGCTACAATTAGGTTTCAGGGTTCCGTGTGGGAGGACTGCACCAGAATACTATAATCCTTTCTGTATTCTTTAATGATCATTACACTCTCACTATATTAATAAAACTCATTTCCTATCCTTCTGGATATGCAAGACGAAAGTAATTAAAACAAAAATTAAGAAGCTCTTGTTGTATGCAATAACAACAAGGGTCCAAATTCAGTTTTTAGTAAAGCTCTGATAGCTTGATTCTGTGCCCAAAAATGTCACTGAAAAATCTCACAGAATCACAGAATGGTCTGGGTTGGAAGAGACCTTAAAGATCATTTGGTTCCAACCCCTTTGCCACAGGTAGGGACACCTCCACTAGACCACGTTGTTTAAAGCTCCATCCAACCTGGCAGTGGACATTTCCAGGGATGGGACATCCACAGCTTCTCTGGGAAAACTGTGCCGGGGCTTCATCACTCTCAAAGGGAAGAATTTTTTCCCAACACCTAATGTAAGTGTACCATTTTCAATTTAAAGCGATTGCCACTTGTCCTGCCACTCCAGACCTTTGTCCAAAGCCCCTGTCCATCTCTCTTGTAGCCACTTAAGGCACTGGAAGGTGCTCTAAGATCTCCCTGGAGCCATCTCATCTCCAGACTGAGCAATCCCAACTCAGCCTGTCTCCATAGGAGAGGTGCTCCAGCCATCTGATGATCTTCGTGGCCTCCTCTCGACTCACTCCAGCTGGTCCATGACCTTCTCTCATATTTTGATGCCTCTGAGAGTTAAGTTTCTGTCCCTTTCTATACGGCTCACCAAGGACTGAGAACAAGGCTGGGAACAGAAATGCAGGAACTTCAAAGTCAAAGATGGGAGGAGAGGAGCGTACTAAAAAATTTGAAGCCCAAACTTATATGTTTCCTGTGATGAAAACTAATTATAAAATCAGAATGCATTACCATAATTGTTTATATCTGTGTTTTAAGGAATTTGCTGTCTTCTGAATCTAATAAACGAAGGAACTGAAGCTTGACTGCTACAACAGTTTTTAATCTGTTTGGAAATTAGTCCAAACAATGAAGAAATGCTTTCCAGTACTACAAGAAAACATTACAGTAAGGAAAGAAAATGTAAGGGAAAGAGAAACCTTTAAAGAAAGAAATAAAAATACACTAACAAAACACTTAATTATTAATTTGGGATAATTAGGGGCAGAGTGTACCTACTTCACCTGGAGTGCAGAATGGGAAACGAGGACATAGGAAGCATTGCCTTTGGCTCTCTGACCCCACTCATCCCTGGCCATATGTTGCTCCCCAAGGAAGCAGGGAGCCAGGGGCCCTCATGCACTGGCCACGAGGGGTTGGCAGGTTACAGACAGGGTATTGTGATCCCACCTCTCACAAAGACTTGTGAGCGCCATGGTCTCCCTAAGGTACAGCTGCAAATGAATATGGTACACCCTTGGCAAGCTAAATGTGAAATATCTGTCAAATATCACCATCTCTGTGTTTTCAGCCCTCTCAGCAAGGTATTCTTCGAGCACTTGCTCATACCTGTGCAGCTGAGGCAGACTGATTCAAAGGATAAAACATCAGATAGAGAATAATTGCTTAAGAGCAGCCAAAGCAGACAGAGGTTTAGTATAACTATGTTTAGCATTAGCACAGATCCTTCATCCTATTCTTGGCCATAAAAGAGAAATTAGTCTATTTCCCATATCTCTCACTTCTACAGCTGTTCACCTCATCACATTGTGCACAGAGTTGTTAGAGCTGCCGAAGATTAAACAAGTTTTTGGCAAAGATCGCAAGGTAGGCAGTTTTCTGTCAGATGAGGAGGACTGTGTAGGAGTTTAATAATATCAGGCACACCCAATGAGAGCAGTCATGGCACAGAGGCCAATAAAAGCCCTAAAATCAACAGCACTTTTGAAATTTGTCTCAACCCAATTTTTCACAGACATGGTCAGGAGGCTTTCGTTTGCTTCCTCACGAGAACATGTTCGTATCACCTGAGCTCAGCTAATTTCTGTAGTTCAGGTTCAGCAAAGTCTCCAATATCTGAATGAGCAAAGAGAGTAAATAAACGGTGTTTTTATCGTATTCATGACCTTCCAGGTGCACACACAAATGCAGCAGTGGGGAGCAGCAGACCAGTCGTTAGTGTTGTTACCTGTGTTACACCTGTACAGGGCATCAAAACCCAGCTTTGGTTCCAATCTTTCCAAACACCGAGGCATTCACAGCTTCCAGCAGGAGCGAGCCTGCTAATTTCATGGTGCATCTGCTCTGCCTAAAGCTGAGTGTCACTGATCCCATGCATGGATTCTGTGGCTCTCAATCCAATATTTAGCACCCACTTAATTATCAGCCAGGAACAGTAAACTCAGTAACTCCACACTGTAATATTGCAGGGAGTGCTCCAGAAACTCTATAAACAGAAGTTCTATCTCTGACTCAGAAACAAATCCTCTGACATTTTGCCTGCAGAAGCCAGCTAAAAATATCCTTTTAATCATGATTTGGCCAAAATAATCTTTTGCAAGGGTGAAACAGTGAGTGTCCAAACCTTGCTGTAGAATGAATATGCCAAGAGTCCAGCTGGGTGCCCAGCTGAGGCAGTGGTGGGTGCTGAAGACAGAGGTCAGCTGGTTATCCACAAGGGAAGGTACAGTGGGATGAATTTCTCACACTTCTCAGCCAATGTAAAGTTCTCTCCCTCTTTTCTTTTTGAGGATGAAAGTAGCATTTGTGGCTTGCTGGGAAAAAAAAATTAACAAAGAAAGGAAGAAAATGAACCTTGCTAGAGGACATTCTGTTTCTAATCCAGCTTGTGTGCATCTCCCACGTGTTCCTGAAATTTCCGCAGCAATAGGTGTTTGTTGTACTCTTGTATGGAATCTCAAATAGCTTTATAACAGCATCTCCTCAGATGTCTCATTACTCCTAAAAACAGTGTTGTGTTAGAAGTGTTTGCTTTCTTTCCTTTCTGTTTCAAGATTTTAAAAGGCAGCTGCTAGGGATCGATTTTCAGATTTTAAAATACTCCACTCCTAAATAATACAGCATCATGTGCCTCTCAGATGGAGATCACAGTTTGGCTGTATGCTTAACGGAGCTGCTTTCCTTGGGAAAATATCACAGCTGGGATGTGACCTGCTTCTAGACTTTGATTTCATTTCTGCAAGAGAGCAGTCCACCACAGCTTGTTAGCCCTTTGAGCAGGATTTACGTATTACTGATTCGGGCCAAGCACAGTGTTAGCCCCCAATAATAATAATGAGTGGTGAAAGGAGTTCATAACTGGATGTGTGAGATAAAGAATATTTGAAGAGCAAAGGTTGACAATATTCTCAGGGATAATGGCATTATTTCTGGGATATCTCTCTAAGCAGCATGTATGAGAGGAATTTGTCCCTGACAGACCACAGTGCCAGCCTGCACCTACTTTAGTTTCCCAGCCATTATCCAAACAGCATTTCTTCTTCAAACCCTTTGGAGCCATAGACTTTCTGAAAACACAGACTCCCAGGAGGAGTTTAGCACACCAAATAAAATAAAGCAATTTAATATAATAAAAAAAAAAAAAGAAGGTAAAAAAGCCAGAGACTGATTAGTAACACCTATGCAAACCATGCTATTTGAAAAGTGCTACAGATTTTGTTGTACATTCTCCCTGCTAGGACAAGTACTTTGGAAGTAATCACAATTTTGCTGCCTCAGAGAAAGTGATTTCAGCTGCTTCCTGCTCAATATAGTGAATATCCAAATCACAGTGGAAAAAATTTCAGTCAGAAATCTCTCAATTTTCACAAATTTCTTCCAGGTGCTCTGCATAGCTGCTCACACGGTGTATTCTGCATGCTTTAATGAACTGTTTGTTGTTGCTGCAACAGGAAGCAGTGGTGTGAGGATATGAACTCCCTGGCAATACCTCGTGCATGGGAGGCAGTACTCCTTTGACCCCTTGCAGCCTCTCCATTTTTGTATTCTTCTCATCAAAAGATTTGTACACTGAAATCAATGTGCACAAACTCCACATTTTTGCATTTGAATCATACGTAGACATCAGCTTTCTTTCCTCCCCCCCCCCATTTTCTTTTGTACGTCTTCCTGTGCCTGTAAATGCCCAGAAAAAGCTGTAGAGTATATCCTTTTGGGTCCCAATTAAGATTCTGAACTGCTGTTCTCTGTATGATAACAACCTGAAGTGCTGACAACACGCTACCTGTCAACAGGCAAATGAAGGCCAACCATCTGTTCTACTATAAATTGTCTCCATTACTCTCAACTTGAAAATCTGCTTTAAAGACTCCCCAATTATCTAGTAACCTGAGCCAAACGATGCAGTGTTATTTTAACTAAAATCGTCATTGTATACAAGAAAAATAAACATAAAAAGGTCCGAACAAAGAAAGATTTTTGAAAAGTTGGTTTGTATCTGATTTTGTGTGTACAGCTCTGATGTTTGTGCTGGAGCAGCTCAGAGTTGCAGAAGCAGAGAGTATCAGATTACTGCTGGTTGAAAACCTGAATTTCAATGGATAGGGAGCTGGCTACACCCTCCTGCTCAGAAGCTTTTTTCTCAAACAGGTTTGATTTTATTTCAGTTAAGTTGGGCTTGCATCTAGTCCCAGAATCTTCATGTCCAAAAGTAAAGATCAGCAAAAATAGGCTCTAAAGCAAGGGTTCAGCTTCTGCCTGATTTCCTGTCCCCAGAACATTCCCTATTCCTCAGGCTGTCTTCAAGCCCTTGTATTTCTAACTGGCTTCTCTCTTTGGTGCATTCCCTGCTCGTTACATCCCTGACACCTCTATGGGGAGTTTAAAACGAGACTCAGTACAGAATTTATACAGATATAAATGAACACATGCACTGGGCTGATAATCTAACCCAGATTTCCCCTATTCAGTAACCAAAAACTTGCATCAGCAGCTGGGGCAAGAAAGCAGGCCAGTCTTAAAACCCGGTCAGAGGATTCCTCTACTGATCACATCCATTGAACTACAAGTAACAGCACTCAGACTTTGAACACAGGACTCGTTACACCTCCATTTTACACACAGAGCCAGAAAGCTCAGCAGACTTCCTATGTACAAAGAAAATATATTTAAAAACTATCCATACTTTTTAATGTCTAGAGATTACAGATAGCTAAGATATCATTGACTGAAGGAAAAATAGTAGAAAAGTACTTGGGCTTAGCTTTGCAGATACAAGAATTAAGATACGGCATTCCACTGGAAAACCTGCAGGCATCTTCAGAACCATCCTCGGATGCAGGTGGCAAATTGAAGTTTCAAAGACAATCAAAGAAAATCCAAAACAGGGAGACATAGGCATGTAAATGTTTCTGTCTCTGGTGACTTTTACAAGGCCATTCACCTGTATAAGGCCCTATTGACAAGACAATGGTTGCAATTTGCAGTACTTAAATGACACAGAAACACTCCAAAATACTTAGCAACGAAACAACAGTATTTGATCCCATGCTATGGATCCAACAACATGAAATAACTGCTTTTTATACAGCCTTGTGTTGGAATAACAGTTTGTGCTCCATGGTATTTACTAGGGAGGTTAAACACAAAGAAGAATAAGATGGCACAGTTGCCTTCATTATGAATGGCTTTTTGAAGGTTCATATTTCTTCTTTCATACAAAAGAAAGGCAGGAACTTATAGACTGTACTAGATATTTCCAAGAAATTCAGAAAATAAGGCAAAGGTAAAAAACTGATTTAACGACTCAGAGTTATATCAGTGTAACCACTGTAATATGTAAACGAATTAGATCATTGTCCTTCAACACATCGTGCAGCCTTCAACAGTGGTACAAATTTGTGTTTGTCATGACCCTTGAGATACTGTTTTCCATTTATGGACTTTATTTTTCCTCCTACAGATTTCTGTTTAAAGGAAAGTCTGCCTCCTATTTTGATACACTAAATTATTTTGGGGTTTTCTGGCTGGCTGACCTGATGGGAGTTTTGGTTTCTGGTTAGGTTTGTCATTCTCCTTTGTGAAATCCGTAGCCAAGATTTTGATCCAGTGCAGTTGTGTTTGCCTTTGCACCAGGCCTTTGCACCAGCAGGTGAATGCTGCACTTGCTGCTGGCATTTACAACTGGTGCAAGTATTCTTAGGAATTAACACACCCAAGTATTTCCAAAGAGTAAAACGCAGAACTGTTTGCACTTCTGCCAGCTTCCTGTGGTATATAATCTGAAAATATGGAGATTGCTTAAATTTAGTTACCCGCTCTGGCAGCTATATCCAGCATGTATTCCATGAGTTTTATACTACCCAATGCAATAGAGGATTTAGCCACACACACCTCGGCCTCTGACCACCTCCCTGCAGTCAGGAAATCCTCAGTGAATGGTCAGTTAGTACAAGCTCATTGAGCAGGTGACTCACCGAAGGGCTGCTCCATCTCCAAATAAACGCTGCTGCTAACTTGAGCCAAATTGGAACAATATCACATTATCTTAAATTTAGAATTACATCTGAAACAAATCTGGAGAGAATATAGGAAATCTATTTTATTAAATCTGTTCCAAAGTCCCAAACCAAGGACTATTTTACATTATCAAAGAGAAGGCATGTGAAGAGCACCATTTCTCAATGTCTCAAACCAAAATAAGGCTAAATCAGGCGTCAAATATAGCCCAGGTTAGATCTCACAGCCAGACACCCAGACCTCTGTGCTATTTCACACCTACATTCAATACTCACATCTCTAGTCACCAACTTTTTGGAGATTTGGGGCAGGGGGAGGATCTCCAAGGATAAAAGTCTAAACAAATAAAGCCAAGAACTTGTTTGCATCACACAATTGGTTACTCTGTGAACTACAACTACCTTGTTTCTTGTTGCTTCAGTCAGGAACAGTTCATAAAGGACCTGGGTATCACCTTCTAAACAAAAATGTCAAAACAGCAATCCAGCAAAAAGCGAAATACATGATATATAAATACCTATTAGCTGATGTAATGTACAGTAGCGGAAGGAGGAAATGTATACTCAGTGTATATGTGACAGGTATTTCAAAGCACCACATAATTAGCTTTGTTTAGTTATTTTAATTTTGTTTTTATTGGCAAGATGCAGCATAAAAAAATCTACTAATTAGATAGGAAGTTCCCCTAAAGACATCTATCAACGGTTTCTATTAATACAGGCAACTGTGAGTAAGTAGGTAGGATGGAAAAACATTCAGAAACAACTTTTAGTTAATTAAACTGAGGTCTGGATGCAAAATACTTTTCTCCCATCGACAAATGTTCAGTCACATTTCTCAAAAAACTGGAGTGAAAAATAACCCTAAATCTGAGGAACCTGTCAGAATTTTGATTTCCATCTACTTTATTTCTCATAACTTCAACACAGTAACACCAAGTATATTACGTCTATGGCTTCCTGAGCTCCACAGAGAAATCCACTGTCACCAGCAGTGAGAGTTGTGTATTCACTGTTACGGGCATTACAAATGTGTGGGATGGTAGAACTTTTTTAACACTTGCACTCCTTGGCCTTACACAGTCACAGATCAATAGTAATGGAAGTACCACCAACTGCTGAGCCTGGCTTCTCCCAGACAGAAAACTAGGATCTTTTTTTTCTTCCCTCAACTAAAAAATTTAAACAGAACTTTTGTGATACTCAGGCTGGCCAGCCAGCAATTGGCCGTGTTGCCATCCGAGGGCTGGTGGTCAGTTGAGGTTAAATGGTGCAGGAATGCACCAACAGCCTCCAAGGAAAGATTTCGGTTTGGTGGCTTTCAGCAATACGTGGCCATAACTTGAAGACAGTGTCCTCTGGTTCTAATGATGCTGAAGAGTAGCTGGGAAGGAAGCAGGGCAGTAGCAAATGACTTAGTACACATTCATGGAGTATTTAGAGTCTTTGTGCTGTTCTGCCTGAGTAGTCCAGAAGGGCAGAAAATGGCCACATCCTCTTCACTGTGTGGACTGGAGCAATCCTCTGCGGCCCCTTCGTGTGCAGCCTGTGTAGACACCTGGCATGGCATTAGCACCACAATTACAGTGCACACTGCAATTTAACCCCTGCTGAGCTTAGCTGGGACATTTGCCTGTGTGTGCTGGGTGTAGGAACCTGCTGGGTCTGGAGAGAGCAGACAGGATGGGCACCACCTGGCGAGGGAAGAGGCAACATGGAGCAGCAGAGGTGGTCGTGGATCCCAAGAGTCCCTCCAGCCTCGTGACCAGGCTCTGGGCGAGCAGGCAGCCCAACATGGAGTCTGGATCCATGTGGAAATCTGGGGGAGTGTCTCCTTCACACACGGCATGGGGACGCCTGCGAGCCGGGCGGAGTCCGGCTGCGTGGGAAGGGAAGGATGCAGAGCCGCTTACGGGAGATTGACAAGGCAAGGTCTGCTGAAGGACAATCAGACAGAGCCTGTTCTCCCTACAGATCCGCTACCAAGAGGGGCAGGTGAATGTCCAAGACTGAAAAGAAACCCTGCTTTAATTCCTGCTGTACACATACATAATGCAGGTAGCAGGAAAGGAACAGCTGAAGAGTGAATTTGCTAAACAGATACAGCACGCAGTGCTCTGTGTAGCATTCCTCTTCACATTTAGAAAATAACTAGATCTCACGCTTATTTTGCTTCCCTTCTCTATATCTAAATTCATATTCTTTACCACCTGCGTGTGCAGAATGGAATAAATAATGATTACCACTGTGATAGAGAACTACTGCTAAAATCCCAGTAAGTCATCAAATGGTTGTTACGTACAAAGATAATGCAGTCAATAGTGAGGCTTTTTCAGCAGGGTTAGGCAGCAACACTATATGTGCATGTTTTATTAGTTACAAAAATGGGTATTTCAGTATAAGCACCACATGTAGATCAAACTGACAGACTCCTTTGGGATTAAGCCCCATCGCCTTCTGAATGCAAGACAAGCATAAAACCACTGCAGCAACGGGGAAAAAAAATCAGCTTGAAAATAATTAAACAGCAAGGCAGCCACCCATAATGATATTCAGCAGAACACATTAGGGACAGTTTGCTGGGAATGCACAAGAGCACTCCAGTTGTTTAATTAACATTGAAACGGCGGTTCCACAAGAACTAAAAATCCTGTTAATTTATGTGTCTCTTAATGATGCTCATTTAAATACTGTCAACTTTTCTCCAGTTTAATATTCATGATTTTTAGTCATTAAAACACCACTCTCAGCTTGTGGATTCACCGAGAAACATAAATTGTTTGATGATGATGTCAGTTCTTTAAAAAGTTTTTTTCCTCTTAAAGTGTAAATCTCTCAATGCTCATCACAAGGGTCATTGTAGTCTGGTCTATAAATACCATTTTTATCATTCGTATAATATAATAGACCACAATGTTCTCTCTCACCTTCAAAGAGGAGCCCTGCTTGCATAGTCAGGAGTTATTTATGTATAGGTAGTTATCTTTTTATGACGGAGCATCTCGGCTGGTTAATGTAATGGCTTTATATATTGGGATACTGGGCTCAAGTCCCACTTTAGATTATAAAAACTATTTTCATCCAGGGTAGGAAACATTACATTAAAGATAATTTTAGTGCTGGAAAGACACTTGCAGCTGGATATTAAAAAGATACTGCCAATGTAGGCAGAAGTCAAATTTTGACCTCCCCAGAATCAGTATATCCATGGTCTGAATGAACACTTGACTCCATGGAACCTTTGTTTGCCCTGTCCTTTCCCTGCATTGGAAACTTTAGATTGTCTCCAATGCTGCTTCTTTGGCAGAAACTATGATGGAGCCTTCTGCGACCGAGTCTTGTTCAGAAAAATATTGTATATTGATCTTGTACTGTCAGAGAAAATCCATTAAGGTTTGTATAAATTAAAAAAATATGGCTTAATTGTATGGTTAATCTTTTCATTGTATAACGAGAATTTAGACTTCAAGGAAAAGCTGAACACTTTCAGCAAGACAGAGAGCAGGACATTTGGAACAGAAGTATGGACAGTTACAGATGGACCTTTCAGTGATCTTCCCTTACAAGAGCATTTCTTTCTACTATTTTTCTTCTAAGTACCAGCCCTCAACACCTTCTTAATTCCTTCCTCTGATGATGCCATGTTTTCCTGGGCAAGAGATATTATTACCTTTATTCTTCTTTTTAATACCCAAACAATTGGAAGTGTCTCTTATTAGATACTTTATTTTTTTCTCTAAGTGGATTGTAAAAAATATTAATAAAAGGCACAGGTGCAGGCTTAAAAGAGGTCCTATACAAAGAGCAGATGAAATCTTGTTAGCACTCCAATTCCCACTGCATACTTTTAAGACCTAGCCGAGTTCCCCGTCTCAGGATTTTTTTATTATTCCTGTCAGATTTCCAGTACACATTGAAATGCAACAGTGCCATATAATTTTTCTGAAAGACAGTTTGTTTGGCATTTTAGACAGACATCCAACACAACAAAATGTACTTTATTATACAGAGAGAAAAATATTCTGTGAACCAGGCAGCACAGAACTTACACTACCTGATTAGTAGCAAAGCCAATATTTATCACCTACCTCTGCTCATTTCAGTTTTTGCATTTTATTCTTTCCCTGTTGTTTCATATTTACAATCTGCACTTCATAACTAAATATCTTAATGTGGTTTACCTCTGAAAAAGACAGTCATAACTAGATGGTCTAGACATAATCTTAATTACCAAAATGCTATCCCATGTCTGAAGTGCTTTTTATGCAGTTACTGTTGCTATTTTCTTCCAGAAGCATTTCAATTAAGCAAGTAATCTGTATTAACTTATTGTGTACACATTTTAATGTACTATACCTTATTTTCAGCATCATTCATCCCTGAAGAGATCTTTCTATTTATTTTAGTAGTCTAAATGTTCTTTTTTTCAGCAAAGGATTCTTTTTTCATTATACCTTATGATGGCCTAATTATTAAATGCAATTCCTTGGGACCATAATTTTGGGATAAAGACTGATACATAGTTCTAGCATAAAATATATGACTGCCTTTATTCTGTTTTAATCCATAATAGATTTTCTCCAGTAAAAATGCATTCTAGCTCCAGATTGATCTATGAATGATCTGTGAAATTCCAATGTCCCTGTTGTTTTTCATGTTGATCATAGAAAAAAAAAATATTAACATCTTAATTTTTAAATTTTTTTTTAACTGAAAAAGGATGCAAGTCTCAAGGTAAAATATGTTAATTCTGTTTACATTATTTCAGATAAATTTGAGAATATAAACCTTGTATGGTAACTTACACAGCTCTTCCATTTTGGTATTTATACTTCCATATCCAACCCTTTTGACATTGCTTTCAGGAGGCAGTCGAAACTCAGGCATTGTCTGTAAACTGTTTCCCAAGTGAAAGTTTCCATTACGTTAAATTGGTATTTTGTATAGCCAGAGTGAAGTAATCAGCATATGATATCTATTCCCAGTACATTTATTTACTAAACTTCTTCAGTGTCCCTAATCTTTGGCACTAATGGTTCAATAATTAAACAAATTATAATGAACAGTCTTCTCTTGTTCCTTGTTTTTGAAGCACTTGAACCCAATGCACAAGGAAAGTCGTTTCACATGCTAATTCAATTCTGAAAGCATTTTTCATGTTTCTCCAACATCCCAATTAAACACAGAGATCCTACCAAGAAAAACAGAACACTTTCTCTGTACCTATACATTGTGAAAAAGCCTCGTTTTCAGAATCTGTAACGTGCTAAATGTCACAGAAGAATTTCTTGCACTTACCTAAGGGAATTCTTTTCCTAGAACACAGATTGGTTTGCATCAGCATAAGCTTTCTTGTCTCTATCTCCACCAAGACTTAGTGGAAAACACTTGGCTCAGGAGGGAGGTTGGTTAGGTTCATCCTGATTTGGAAGGAGTTTCTAAACTATTTGTACGGGGGGAAAGTTGTCAGCTAAGTATTCCATTTCCATCGAGAAGAGAGCCTTCTGTAAGAAGGAAGGTATTTGGGTCCTGTTTTGGTTTGGCACAGCGTGGTTTTTGGTAGCACAGGGGCCACAAAGATGGGTCCTGTGAGAAGCTCTGGAAGCTTCCACCATGTCCGGCAGAGCCAAGGGCTGATGGCTCTGAAGATGGACATGCTGCTGGCCAAACCTGGGCCAATGCGAGAGGCTGGTAATCCCTGCGTGATGACATATTTAAAGAAAATCAAAACAAAAGTC
>VWPU01017213.1:0-27242 GCA_013398955.1 Callaeas wilsoni
AGAGTGAACTGCGTTTTTCACATGGGAGATTGACAAAATGACCGTAGCAGACTTAAGGAGCTCTTACAGAGATTTGATCTCTCCCAAATTTAGATTCTTTTCAGAGGTTTCAATAGCAGAATAAAGTTCCCTTTCCATCACCTCAGTGTTACAGGACTCTTGGGTTTGTTTTCTTCCGGGGTTGTAACTCGGGAGTAATCTACCCGAAATCACTGATGTCCATGAAATAAAACCAAACTCCCATTTTCTTCAGAGACACCAAAATTTTTGAGTCAACTGTTGAGAGAGGAGGGCCGGCTAAATCTCAGATGCAAATATTTCAGGATTCCAGGCTGCTTAGATAAGAGCTAACTGCAGCTATAGGCTCCTACTGCAGATTTGGATCTGAATGGGAACCTAAATATGGAATTTCAGCACGTGCCATCTCCATGGCTTCTGCTGAACATCTTTATGTGATTTGCAACGCCGTGTTCAAAAGTGACAACTGAAACGTGGTCCATGTTACACATCTAAAAATGCAATTGGTCTCATTTTATACTGCAGAGAGCGTGAGGTAAAATGGTGCTGTATCAAATACATCGAATTTTATTTCTGCCATGCCTGGAGTAACCAAGAGCGGTGCAGAACACAGCCCATGAAATCAAAAGGGAGAAGCTTTCTAACTATATCAATGAAGTAAAAAGGTAATATTGCTTACTTTGCAATGTCTTGACACGTTGCAAAACAGGCAAAAAAAATGAATTGCCAAAAATGTAACTGTCTGCAGAGATCTTTGGGGCAGGAACATTTTCTCTCTTCTTTAAATCAGCTCCACAGGACCAGAAGCTGACGGTGTGATCGGAAATCTTTTCCTCTGTTCTTGCCTTCACCTGACAGAATGAATTTCAGCCTTTAAGCAGGGGTGAGAGTGGAGCACTGTGTTGTGGTAAAACACCCCAGGACCTCCCACATCATCCCAGACCCGTGGATTTGTAACGTGCACCAGGAAAAGAGGGATAGGATTTATAGGACATTTCTACATTTCCTTGCTTGGAGTCCTAAGTCTCCTTTCCCACCATTGAGTCTCAAGATAACATTTTGAACTCTTGTGAATTTGCAAGCACAGAAAATTATTTCAGGACTTGGAAGAGACCCTCCTGTGGTAAAAACATCACAGCAATTTGACACAAAGGTCAGGATTGCTGAAAATCATGAAACTCAGAAGGTGCTTGAGGCTGGAGCAGGAATACCAAGTTAAAAGGTGTTCCTTAAAGCCCTGGGGTTTGGGCCTTCAATAACACAACCTTTTCCACGAGCAAGACAAGAGCTGACACCCAAATATCCAGGATTATATTAGACTGCTCCTGGATTTCTTTTCCGTGAAGAAGTGGATTTCTGGCTTAGGGAAGGGACAACTAGAAGACGTAATTGTACAATGATTATTTTAATCTAAGTTATCATTTCATCCAGCTCTGTATCTGCTCATGGCGTTGGTACACCCATCCCTTCAGCCCCACCACGCCTTTATTGCCAGGTCTAGCCCTAAAATTTCTGCATTTTTGGTACTGATGACTGTACCCTGCTTTAGGATTGAGTCCAGCCTAGCCCTTTATTCATTTACCAGCAAATCCTGTATTAATTGTTACATCAGAACCTGGAGGGACAACAAAACAAAAGTTGCAGCATTTAAATTGTTATGTAAGAGTAGTAAAGACAAGTTGTATATATAACTGTATAACTTTTGAAAGGAATAATTCTTTCTGTGCAGAAGAAATTTGGGATAATAAAAAACTCAGCATCTCCTCAAATGACTTGTCTTTATACTAACTTGAATATTGTCAGTGGCTGGATAAGAAAGCAAATTATACATTAGTAGAACATAAATACACATCAATTCTCTATTTGCTTGTAACAAGCTTGTTCTTAATAAGTCTGCCTCAGTAATTTGTGAGTAATTTTCTTGGGCAATATGTTGAAATCAAACTAGATGTGAAATAACAAGTGGGTATTAGTTCTGATGAAAAGCATCTGTATCAAATGCAGATACATGCACATAAATATACATAGAGATGTGTGTATTAAATGCTGAGGGATCTTTTGAGTTATGCTAATGTAGAACTGCTCAGACACAAAAGAGAAATGACACTTTGCTACTCTGATCAACAGTGAACGATGCATTAATTAAAAGATTCTCCCAGTTACAAAAGGAACATTATCCACTTGCTGGTGGCTCCCAGTTACAAAAGGAACATTATCCACTCGCTGGTGGTGGAGTTTGGATCCCAGTGAAGTCCTGACCTGCAGAGTCTCCTGCCAGCCCCGTGGTGATGTTCCAGTGCAGAGGCACCAAGTGCCCTTGACCGCCTTTTAGAGCAGCCCAGGGAGCTCAGGAGCAATGGGAATGGGCTCCACAGCATTCTCTGACCAAGACCTTGTGTCAGGGAAATGAGACAGCTCCAGCGATAACAAATCTTGGATTTTAAAATATTCAGCTGTGACTAAGGAAAAGATCACAGCTTTGCAGGCAGTTTCTTCTTCCTCTGCAGTCTCTCCTGTTTTGTGAGAACTTTTGATTCTAACATAGCTTTTCCAGGATGATGGACAGGGGATATCTAGCTGTTCCAGGGTTGATCAGGAAAAGTGTCTCAGGTGTGGAAATACATTTTCCTCCTTTCCTGTCCTTATGGCTCAGGTGTGAGACCCTGAGTTGGGTAAGAGGACTCTAAATTAAAAGGGATCATACTGGTGACCCCTGCAATTCACAGCCAGCAAAACCCAGTTACTCACAGAAAATCTCAGGAGCTGGTAAATAATAGAATTCCAGAATGGTTAGACTGGAAGGGACCTTAAAGCCCACCCACCCCACCCCCTGCCACAGGCAGGGACACCTTCCACCATCCCAGACTGTTCCAAGCCCCATCCAACCTGGCCTTGGACACTTCCAGGGCTGGGGCAGCCACAGCTGCTCTGGGCAATTAATAAGATCCCACTGGATTTTAATGTTCAGTACAAATTTCATTTAAATCTCTTGATTGTACAGTAAAGAAATTAGTTTGAAATCTTGGAAGTGGGAGAAACTCACTAAACAATAAAAGTGCAAGTGGTAGTACAGGCAAAAAGCCAAATTCCGATATGTTTTGAAACCCTACAAGCTGACACCACACAAGGTTTGATATTCACTGTATGGTCTCTAACTAGGTAATTTCAGTAGAATTTGGATACTCAGGATGTGGCTGGATCATTAGGCTGAAACTGCTGAAGAGGACCAGTTCCTACTTCTCCAAGCGAAAGACAGTGAATGTATTTGTCACCTCTGAGGAGCAATTCCCCGGGAAGATTGGAAAATCATTTGCTCGGTGTTTTCAGAAGCGGCGGATTCCTTTCCCACGGGCACAGGGATAAGGCCAGGCTCAGGTGGATGCAGACACGTCCTGCAGAGACAGGCCCCTCGCAGGGCTTCACAGCCTGCTCTGATCTCGCAGCTTCCACGGACATCACACTGCTTTCCATTGTGTTCCTCAGGGCAGCTTGTCTGAGCCCTGCTATGCCTGAGACACCCAGCAGACCTTCCTGATTTCATTACCTGACTCCTGGTTTTTAGGGACAGTGTCACCCGTTAGAGTGCGTCACCAATTGAAGCCGACATTCATTAAATATTGGTAAATCAGGGCCCAGCTTCACATCTACGTCTCCAGGGCAGCACTTACGCTGTGGTTACACCAAATTATCCGCCGTGGGTCCCTTGGTTACATCTTCAAGGATTAATAAGCGTTGGCCAAACTCCTGTTTAAAATATCTGGGACAATTCATCCATGAACTTTTCAAGTCTCCGGTGTACAATGGGTTCTCATTGGATGCAGTTATCGGCATCTCCACTGGGAAGACATCCACTGGGTGACCACAGGCAGAGATGGCGATGTGGGGTCGGGACAGGGGCTCTTGGAGCGTGTTCTGGTGGTCACACCACACTGCCATGGCTACGCCCTTCCACTGGCCATTTCCTTCCACCCAAGGACTCGGGAGAAGCCAAAATAACCACGGCCGTGACTTTGTGGCATCTCCCTGATGTCGGTCTGTGCCAGTTACTCTGTATCCATGAGAGATACAATATTTCCAAAGAAAACATAAAATGTGCCAATTCCACACTTAAACCCCAGCCACACACCCAGGAGGAAATGTTCCCAGCTGTAATGGGGTCAGGGCTAATGTCACAAGGGGAAATTGTACCACCAGCGCTCCCAGGTGATATTTTTAGCTGGGATGAGTTCACCTCTGTGAGAGCCCTGAGCGGTGCAGAGCGGAGTAGGAGCCCGTTCTGCCGGGGAAGTAACGAGAGATTCGAGGGATTCGGGCTCAGCAGAGCTTGGTCTCCTCGGGGCCTCCCTCACAGCATTCTTGCAGCCATCAAAGGTTTTAGCCTTGGCTTCAAAGCCTTCGCTCCCTCCCTCCGGCTTTTCCTGGTCTCTGCATGGGAGGGGCTTTCGCTGGTCCCTCACCTTCAGCGGGAGTTTTGGAGGGGAGGGTTGTGTCAATTATGGTTTCCCAGGGACAGATTCTTTTGTTTTGCTTTCCAGTCCTTCCCCCGGGGAGCCAGGTGGGGGAGGAAGGGAATATGGCTTGCTGCAGAGCATGAAAGAAAAAGGGAAGAGAAAGCCTGGAGGCCCAGTTGAGGGGGAAGAAGGAACTGGGGGAGGGAACAGAAAGCAAAGCAAATGTGCAAATAGCCTCGTTTAGGGTAAGGGGGATCCTCTGGCCTGGGATTTGAAAATTAATTAAACAAAGACTGTGCTGCATCAAAGGGATCCTCTATCTGTAGGGAGATGGGCCGAGAGATCTGAGGATTTTTTTCCATGGGCTGTTCTCTGTTACTCACCAGAAACAGGAGTGTGGGCTACAGAAGGCTTCCTGCTGCCCTGACGAAAACATCACCACTTTTATTATTATATTATTATTATTAATATTATTATTAATATTATTTTTGGGCTGTGCTTTTTTTTTCCCTTTCTGCTCTTAGCCCAACAGACCCGAATTCCTGTGAGCCGCTGTGCTGTGTGCGGAAAGCCGGGCACCGCCCTGCCGAGAGGAAACGCTCTGACCACGCTCATGGTGAACAGAGCTGCCCTGAGTGCTGGGGAAGCAGCAGCTGCCAAAGGGCTGTTTGCCCTCCCTGGCCTCCCTCGCTCAGAGATGGGAGGAAATGACACCTCACAGCAAACCACGAAGATTTTGGCACCACCACACCTGCGCTCGAGGTGCTGCAGGGGCATCACCAGCTCGCTGCCCCCGGAAAGGAGCCAGCAGATCCATGGCTTCCATGACCGTTTCAAGAGGTGAAGTTCAGCTCCCAGGAGTGAGTCCCAGGCTTCCCCTCCCTCTCAGTGCTTTTAGCTCTTCTGCGCCACCTCCTTCTTGCTGGGAACAGTCCTGTGCCATCTGGAGAGGTGCCAGCAGTCACATTTGAGAGGGGGGCAAACTGTTCCAGGAGCAGTTTGAAATCCTGGCCCCTATGCACTATGTACTGCGTCATTCCAGAGAAAACTCCCATCTTCCACGGAATTAAAATTAGAGTTGAACAGCAGTGACTCAGGCTCACTGTTTTCATCTTCCATTTTCTGATTTCAGGCCAGATCTACAGAAGCTCCTGAGACTCACAGCTCTGTCTGAAGAGCTGGTAGCAAAGGTTTTGTCCTCCAAAACCTATCCTGAAGACAATTCTGCGGCATAAACCTGGGAAAGGGCCCTGACCCTGCCAGGAAGGGGCTTGGCAGCCCCCTCACCACCCCTCAGAGGAGAGAAAGAAAGAGAGCTTCCTGCACCTTTTTTCCCTTTCTTAAATATGTTATCATAGAGGCGTTACCAGCTTTTCTAACTGGCTTAGCAGTATGCCTGTTCTCAGAGCCAGCCAGTGGTTGGTTTTGCCAGGCATGGAGGAAGCTTTCAGCAGCTCCTCACAGAAAATCACTTCCGTGGCTGGCTTCTTCCCTCCTCACCAAAAATTAAACCGTGCAAAAACCAACACACTTAGACATGAGACCCCAAGAGAGGCAGAAGCCTCACGCCTGGAAAGGCGGGGATGAAGGATGAGCAATTAAATGTCATTCAAGTAAAGAAACTTCTCGCTAATTAATCCCCAAGTGCTGACTCTTGGGGATATGCTGTGCCCCTGTGCTGGGTGCTGTGTCTTACTTTAGGTCTATGACATATGAATTACAATCTGTTGTTTCACTCGCTCTTTACATGAAGCCTGAGGCAGAGATAAAAGCTTTCACAGTGTAAAAATACATTTTAAAAGTTGTTTTAAAAGCTGTTTTTATTTTAAAAGTGAGGAAATAAGGGACTTGTACCCTGTAAATAGAAGAGTTTATGGGAATGAGCTCACGCACTGTAATATAACTTTAGATTAGGCTTGTGTAAGTCTGTTTCTTCAGAAAATGGCCTTTGCCAGGGTTGCTCTATGGGCAGGATGTGTGAACGGGGTGAATCCACAGGAACCTCATGACAGCAGGCTCAGATGTGCAGCTGGTTTCTGACTGAAGATGCCTCCCTTCCACCAGTTCCTGTTGTGTTCGAGCAATGACGTTTGCCAGCAGAAGGCCTTTCTGTGGGCAGAACCGTGCCAGTAAATAACTGGTTTTGTTGGTGTCTGCTTTTGCTTGAGGGGCAGCTCTAAGGCATTCTCTTGCAGATTGAAGTATTCTCCAGTAAATATTATCTGTCTCCTGAGGTATCCAGAGCTCCAGGAGTGTTTGGACAATGCTCTCAGTCACACGGTGGGATTTTGGGGTGTCCCGCGAAGGGCCAGCAGTGGATCTTTGATGGTTCTTGTGGGTCCCTTCCAGCTCAGGATATTCTGTGATTCTGTGATCTCTTAAATGTGGCTCACACAGCTGAGCGTTCTTCAAAATCATCATGTTTAGAATGTGTTCGTTTTCCTCTGTGAGACTGAAATCTCAGAAACCACGACAGCAGTTTGGCTCGAACACCTTACTGCGGGTCAGTGTGCTCTTGGATCCTGGTCTGGGGGTGTTATAAAACATTTAACCAATGATATTGGGCACAAGAGGTAAAAGCCAGTGAGTGCAATGCAGCAGGAATTCCCAAACACTCACAAACTTGGAATAAGGAGGGAAGTAATGCAGCACAAAGCAGCTGCCACATAGGTGTGACATCCACAGGGCTGGTTTGGGGACCGCCTTTGGGAGCACAATCACATCGCTGGCTTTGGAATGACACAAGAGCTGGGTGGCTGTGCTGGCACAGCCCAGCCCCGGCTCTGGGAATTTGGCTGAACACTCTGACCTCTGCCTCGTGTCTGTGGAGACAGAGTTTTTGCAAGAAAAGGGACACCTGTGCACTAGCCATGGGAAAAAGTGAGGAGAGCACATAAAGAATGTACACAGCGAGAGTATATTGATTCTTCGAGGACAGAAATAGCACCATAGAAGAATGTAAACAAGAGATAGAAAACTGTCTGATGATTTGTGTGAATAGGTGCACGGTAGCCGGGTGAACAGAGCCAGAGATCCAATTAAATCATTCCATGTTTTATGTGTGTGTATTGCTTTGCCAATCATGTAATGTGTGGACGTCTGGACAAGGGGAGCACAGTGTATAATAAGGGTGCTTGGGGGGAAATAAAGTGGCTTCTGCTGGATTCATATTGGATCGTGTGCAGTCCGTTTTTCCTCCCGCACGTGTCCAGGTGATGGGCCCTGTCCAGTTACCGAATAATGCCAAAAGCAAACTGAAAATGAATTGTGTTTGGATGACACGGTTTTTTTGGACTGTGATTTATAAAATGTGGTGATAGGCTTAACCCCAGGGACGAAGTGTTTGAATAGAGCAGGTAACATGTCCTGGGTGAGTGCTGAGTGCTCTCGTTGCTTTGCAGGAGGTGAACTGACTTCTGAATAAATCCTTTGTTCCCAAGTTTGTCATCTGGAATTACCTTCATACATCATGTGTAACTTTGGTACGAAATTAACAGTTCTGTTGGGACTACAAGGTTGTCCAAGTTGCTCTCTAATATTTGCTGGTTTTTTTTTTTTAATATCCATTATTGCAAAACTTAAATCAGGTTTGAAATGTACATTATGTGATATGAGCAGGGTTTAGGAACGCTGCAAACCCCCTTGGAGAAGGGAGGTGAGTACTGGAAATCGCCGTCTCAAAGAAGTCACAAAGTGAAATGTCTGAACAGGTCCAATCTTCAAATTATTTCCTTTGTTTGTGTTGCCTCAGGAAATTAGCCATCAGCTAACTTAGATTACAATGGAATAGATTTCCTTAATTAAAGGCAAGTAAGTCTCAGATAACTCTACACAAAATAAAGATACTTTGGAGCATCCATTACCTCAAAATCATTGTTGTGTTTCTGTCCCTTGGCCAGTTTTGACCCTTGAAGGATTTCACTGAGAAAAAGCTCTTAAAAATAATGGGGGATGCTGCAAAAGATTTTTGAAAATTCCAATTAATTGTATCAGCTGGTTGTTTTTAGTTCCAGTTGGTTTCTGGAATTCTGGTAGACCGAGGATGTCCCATCCTCTGCACAGTTCCTGCTTGGGAAGCATAGTCAACAAGCATTAATTTGTACTCAAAATGCCTTATTGTGTATGATACGATTCAAAGAATTATTAATTATACCTGTACCAGATAAATTTGTCTTCTCTGGCCCATGGCAAAGAGATGAAGTCTGGATTAAACCCAGCCTGGCTGCAAAGGGAGGTTTTTGGGAGGTTATTGAAGAAATAGCCCTGGGTGGGTTTCTTGTATTACCTGATAACCAAAATCAGGAGGTTCGTTATCTAAGAAAATCCCTTAATTGAGCAAGTTAATTGTCTAATTAGAGGTTAAACACCATGTTGTACGTACAAATGTCTTATATGAATGAGAGATTGCCAAAGCACATCAACAGCCCTGTGTACCTGTAACTAAAATTCCCCTGTCCAAATCCTCTCATTGTCTCAAGTTCTGAAAAAAAAAAAATCAGTTCTGTCTTTCGTGCCTCAGTAAGCAAAGTTCAGACATAAAATTTACCAAAAACTCTGGTTTACATCAGTTTCCTGAACACACTTATTTAAAGCTCAAGGGGAGAAATGGCTCTGAGAGAATTGAAGCGTTCACAGGTGTAAACCCTACCTGGACAGACCTCCCTGGCCTAGAGACACAAGGAAATAAAACTTTATTTTTCATTTTAGCCAGAAAAACAACAGTTCCGGGGGTGTTCCGCTCCCCGATTTCAGGGCCCGGGCGGGGCCCGCGGAGCCGCCTCAGCGCTCCCGCCATTGCCGCCAGGTCCCACCCAACCGCGCGCGCGCGGGGACTCCGCCTGTCAATCAGCGCAACGGCGCCCTCTGATTCGCTGTCGCCTGACATCACGTGGGGGAGCGCTGACCCTATATAAAGGCGGGCGGGGTAGTCGCTAGCCGCCATTTTGTCCAGTGAGGAAAAGCGGAGCTGGGGTCTCGCTGAGGGTCGAGTCGGCTGAGTTTAGCGCGGGCTCCCTTCGCGCGCCCTCCCTCTGAGCACCGGTGAGGATCTTCGCCCCGGAGGGCGGGGGGGAGGCGGCAGCCGCGGTCTCGGTGCCCGGCAGGGCGGATGGAAGCAGCGGCGGCGGCAAACAAAGAGCAGCCGCCATTTTGTAACGCCGGGCCTGGGGCGGCGGCGGCCGCTGCGGCCCTAAGCCGAACCGGGCGGGGAGACGGCGGGGAGGCCGCGGGTTGCCGGGAGGAGCCCGTTCTCGGCCTGCTCCCCGCGGTGCGTGAGGCGAGGCGGGGCGGGAGGTGCCGCGGGGGCGATGCGGCGGCGTCCCGCCCGCCAGTGGCAGCGCTGGTCCCTCACGCCACGCCGAGGAGCAGCTCCGGAGCGAGTCCCCGGGCGGTGCCCGCGGGGCTCGGCCTGAGATGGCGCTGCCGCCCTCCCCTTTCGTGCGCGGATCGCCCTGATCCTAATCCCGATCCGGGAACAATGGAGCCTCCCCCGCGCAGCGCCCTCTGCAGAGCCCCCCGCGCTAAGCAGGAAGAGGGGCGCAGGGACCCTCCTCCCCCCCCTCCCCGAATGTAAAAGTAAACGAAATTCCCCAAAATAGTGAATTTTAATCACAATGCGACATAGCAGCTCTCTTTTCTTGTTGGGTTTGAACACTTTTCTCCCACCCCGCCGGCCCCTTCCGACCAATCTCTCCATCAGATCGTATCACTGCTGAAGTTTCAGGGGGAAGCAGGCAATAGAGTGACTTCCCATGGAAGTGGACAAGCACATGCGCTGTGTTAAATATACGTGAACTTCTTTTTTCTTGTCCTAGCAATGCATCGTGACTCTTGTCCGCTGGACTGCAAGGTCTATGTGGGTAACCTTGGAAACAATGGCAACAAAACGGAATTAGAGCGAGCTTTTGGCTACTATGGACCACTGCGCAGTGTATGGGTGGCAAGAAATCCTCCTGGTTTTGCCTTTGTGGAATTTGAAGATCCCCGAGACGCAGCTGATGCAGTAAGAGAGCTAGATGGAAGGTAAAATGTGCTTTTGTGTTTGGCTTGGCTGGTCAAAGTATGAGACATTTTAGGAGTGATAAAGTTTTAAATTGTGAAGCTTAAACTGCAGGACTAAGGTCTTGACGCATTTCTTATGCAATGTTTTTTTACATGGTACGATAAGGGTGTTCTTATAGTGCAGAAATAGAATCCCAGAATGGTTTGGGCTGGAAGGGACCTCAAAGCTCATCCAGTGCCACCCCTGCCATGGTAGGGACACCTTCCACTGTCCCAGGCTGCTCCAAGCCCTGTCCAACCTGGCCTTGGACATTTCCAGGGCTGGGGCAGCCACAGCCTCTCTGGGCACCCTGTGCCAGGACCTTACCACCTTCACAGGGAAAAATTCCTTCCAATATCCCATCTACCTCTGCCCTCCTTCATGAATAGCATTGTAATGGTTCATTTTGCATTTCACAGTTGGACTCCAAAGTTAGAAATGACTTGCATCTTTATGTGAGTTAATTAAATTGCAGATAGTGTTACTATAAAGAAGCAAAACTGATCATGGAGACTCTCCTTCATTCTTTCCCTGCCTGTTTTACTGGCACAACGATCTTGAGAAGCAGCCAAACCTTTTGTCTGCTAAAGAATCCCAGAATGGTTTGGGCTGGAAGCCCATCCAGTTCCACCCTCTGCCATGGGCAGGGACACCTTCCACTAGACAGACCAGGCTGCTCCAAGCCCCGTCCAGCCTGGCCTTGTACACTTCCAGGGAAGGGTTCACCACAGTCACGCTGGAGCTGACTCTGGGCACTGTGCTTTGATGATGAAACGTTTTTGCCCTTATCTGTTCTTTTTCGGGATCGCGTCTGTTTTATTCCGTGCCGCCTTCTCCCTGGGAATGCTAACCAGTGTCAACCTCTCTCGCCAGAACGCTGTGCGGGTGTCGCGTCCGAGTGGAGCTCTCCAATGGGGAGAAGCGGAGTCGGAACCGTGGCCCCCCGCCGTCGTGGGGCCGGCGCCCTCGGGATGACTATCGCAGGAGGAGTCCCCCTCCTCGGCGCAGGTACCTGGGCACAGCACACTCCTAGAGCTCTTGGCACAGATACCACGTAGCATCCTAGAAGCAGGCTTGTTAAAGGCATGTTGATGGATAACATTCATCTATCCGATCGTGATTCGGAAATGACAGATGCTAAAAAAAACCCCCCAAAATCAACCCCCCACAAAATCGAGGTGAACTTGAGTTGTGTTGAATGTTGTTGGCTTTTGTCCTTAGGTGACTGCAGTTGGTAGTCAGTGCCCTCTGTCCTGGGCTTATTCTCCTTCCTCTTAAAACCTGCTCATCTTCTAGTCACATTTTCCCTTTCTTCCCCATACTTCAACTTAGGCCGTTCCTTTCCTTTACTCCATAATGGCAGAACATGACATACAGCAGTTTAGCATTTCCATACCAATGGGTTTTTCCACTTTGTTTGCAGAACTTTAATACGTCCCAAGCAGGCAGCTGTTTAATAATAGATTGAGTAACAGTTGCTCTGAACATCTGGAATCTTGACACTTCAGTGTTAGCTTGGAATTAAAGCATCGTGTGATGATTCTGTCACTTGAGGCTTGCAAACCCAGCTCTAGCATGTAGCAGGATTTTTGGGAACTGGCACGTTCTTGGACCCAGACTAGTTTGTCTGGCAGTTTAAGTGTGCAGCGTGGTTTTTACAGGACTGAATTTACCTGTGGCAGGTGAGTGAAGTCCTCCCGAGCCAGGGTTTCAAGCTTACCCTTTTGCTGTTGAAAAAAAAAAATAACACATTAGGAGTATTTGTTAGCTAATAGATGGTTGTACTGATGGCTTGTTTTTCATTTTTTTTATGCTTTTTGGTCCATCTATTAATAAAAATGAACCCGTTACAGAGTCACCATCATGTCTCTTCTCACCACCCTCTGAGTCTGCATTAGCCAGCCAACTAGCCCTTTCAGCGTCATGTGACCAGCGCGCCCCATGCAGCTTGGCTGGTGTCGTTTCACATGACCCAGGCATGGCCAGTCGTCAGGTTGCACCGCCCTTTGGTTCCCGAGCATGCTGTTTTCTCTCAGCCTTCTCTCCAACCTTAACCAAATCGGCAGCAGCCACCTCGACCGCCCACACATTCCCGGCCAATCAGCTCAGCTGTTTATTTACCAAATGTCTTCACAACAACTACAGCAGCAGCCTTCGGCTAACAAAAAAGCAGGAAAAATCCACAACACCCCCTTCGCCAACCAACTAAATACAACGCAACATCTGGCAAAACCTTTTCAGCAAATTCTTCTTGGCAGTCAGTCCGGCAGCCTCACCTCACCATTTCTAGCTTGTTGAAACCAAAGACTTGTAAGTTTTTCCTGCTTATACAGTTTACTGCTGGTTAAAATAAGGAGTAAGCGGCTTATAAGTAATTACTTTTCTCAATCAAAGGCTGGCTGTGCATAATTGAGTGGTAACGTACATATGTTGCTTGAGAAAACTTTTAAGGGTGATACGGAAGCTCTTACACTGTGAATAATGTAAAAACCAGGATATTTGCATGTGAGATGCCGAACTAAATTTTTAATGAAGCTCTAACAAACGTAGCTTTTCCTTGCCAGAAAAATCCTATCACCTTTAAATGGTTTTACTAACAGTTTTCAAAACTTAAAACAATTACTTTTTGGGATGAACTGGGCCGAGCTAAGGTTATATTTTTAATTTTTTATTTTTTATAAGAAAATAGTCTAAACACACTCTATGGCATTAAAAATGACAATCACAAGTTTGCAGTTCTAATGTAGCACTTAATGGCATTATCAATATTGACACTGAGCGCATTTTCACTTTTTTTTTTCCACTTGATATCTCTTATGTCTTGTTATGGACCTTTTTGGCTTGCATGGGTTCCAAAACATTTGCTCTGTGCTATTTTTTTTTTTTTGGAACCACCTGTGGGACTTTGGTGTGGTGTTCTGGGCAGTGTATTTAGTTGAAATGGAAAGTGTTGCATTGGACAACTCTGCTCTGACGCATTCTTAGTTAAGTGAATTCGTGGTTGGAAACGTGCTGTTCACACTGAGCTTGGTTTTACTGCCTAATCTTTCCATGCCTTTTACTGGATGATGGATGCCAGTTATTCTTGGCACATTCCCTGGGCCCAACAGTGAGTTTGACAAGTTGGGAAATGCCTCACCCCGTTAAAGCTCAAAGAATGGATAAAGTGCCTCACATTTGGTTTTCTGGTTCTAGATCACCGCGAAGGAGAAGCTTTTCCCGGAGCCGCAGCAGGTACGAGTCCCACCCCTACCCCACGGACTGCTCCAGCCTGGGGGGTTGAAAAGGAGCAGCCCAAAACAGCTCCCTGCGTGGGCTGTGCAGGATCAGTAGTTTGGTAGAAGGGAAACAGATTTGCTTGTGTCATGTTGCTTGCCTGGAATTACTGAGCTGTTTGAGATTCCAGGGATAGCAGTAGAAGGCTATTGAGAATGGAAGTAACTTCTGTTCTGCAGCTGCTGGAGGTCTTCTGTCAGTTTTCCCCCAAGATTAAATGTGAATGTGCTACTCTCTCACAGATACTGTGAGCATAGGATCATAGAGCTCTGAGGTGGGAAAAGACCTTTAAGATTGAGTCCAGCCATAAATCAGAGTGTGATTAGGAGGGATTCTGGAAAAAAAAAAAATCTGCAAAAAGAAACTTCTGCAAAGTACTGCATGCCTGTTTACAGCACATTATAAGGTGTTGGCTCAGGCTGATTATTTTTCCCTCAAGAGAGGGTTAATAGCAGCATTGGTAACAAGTTTCCTCTGGTTGAATAGTTAAAAACCTTCACTCCTGAAGGGAAGCTGCTGAGGGAGCCTCGTTGGCCTAACTGAGCTCTGCTCTGATGATGTTGTGTTGTGTGCTGTACCAGGTCCCTCTCCAGAGACAGAAGAAGAGAGAGATCACTCTCACGGGAGAGGAACCACAAGCCTTCTCGCTCCTTTTCCAGGTCTCGCAGGTAAGAACAGTCTTCAGTGTTTGTGCGTTCTGAATAAACATAAAAATAACGTTCTGTGCCTTGGTGGAGAATCAGCTCTGGTGTCATAGGACATTCTTCACCCTGAGCAATAAAATACTCAGTTTTATTAAATCAACAGTACTTTTAAAATGCTTATATATCACTTGGTGATTGTGGCTGGGGGGCTTAAAGGAAGATCAGCTGATCCTGACACCCGATCCTTACCTTACCTGTCTGTTCTTCAGTCGCTCCAGGTCAAATGAGAGGAAATAGGACTGTGGGAAGGAGCTGTGTACAGGAAGTCATGAGATCCGAGGCCAGGAGTATGTACAGAACATTGTTTTGTTTTGAAACTTCATAAAGCTTGGTGCATTTTTAAAATGTTTTAGCTGTTGAACTTGCTTTGTTTCTTGTATCTTGTAACAGGTGGCAAATGTAAAGATGTGAATCTGTATATGGTTCTGAGCAGATCCTATGATTTGTAATATTAATGGTTTTCCAATGTACCATTAGACACGGTTTGTGTGTGTGTGTGGAATGGCAAATGGTCTGTGTTGTGTAGCTGGGGGGTGCTGGGGCTCAGGTCGAGGAAGTGTGCAGGGATGGAGTGTTCCTTGTGGAATCAGGCCAGGGGCAGAGCAGGACGTGGGTGCTCCATAGCCCAGGCCTGGGAAAGAGAGGAGTGAGCCAGTGGCATGGAGAGGGTAAGGGTTGGGCTGCAGCTTCATCCAGCTCCAGTTCTGACTGAGCTGCTTTATATTCCATGAAATAAAAATTTTTAGCTGTAGGGTCAGTTAATTTTGTACTTTGTGTAAGTGGAGTCCCTAATTAGCTGATTGTTGATTGACCATCTATTCCAGAACCTCTGAATAGACCAAATCCACAGCAGAACTGACACCTGGAGTGGATGTGTTGTGTCTAATGGTACATTGTAAACATTAGAAATTAAACATTTCTTTACTGTACAAGAATTTTCATGTCACTTGTAAAATGTCTTTTGTGAGATCCTTGGGATTAAAGTTTTGGTTACAACTCGTTGTTCAGTATTTAACTCGTCCCTGAGTGTGACAGTCACGGTACGTGGCTGTAACACACCTGTGAGCTGTCTAACTCAGCTGTACCTGCTCACCTGTCCGTGGTGAGGTGCAGGGTGTCACTCCACCATGGCAGCCCCATGTTTTAGGGGTTCAGCTGGGGTGCTCAGTAGATGATCCCACCTGACTTCTTGCCTAACAGTGAGCCCTGTAGTGATTCCTTGGAAAACCGGCTGGAGATGCAGAGGTTCACCATGGGCTCTGCATGCTGGCTGTGGGTTGGGAGCAGCAGTTAAGGTATTCATCCTGTCTCAGTTTGGGAATTGCTGGTCTGGAAACCAAAGCTTACCCTGAAGATTCATTTCCTGTAACACTGCAGCATGGCTGGAGAGCAGGTGGAGCTCCCACACTGCCCAAGAGCTCCCTTGGACCTGTATCCCACAGACGATGTGCTCCATTGCTTCAGATTAAATCCTTCATGATGAACATTGCTGGTGGAGTGTCCTTTGCTTGGTGGTGTCCAGGCAGGGTGAAGGTGATGGTGAAGCTGTACGGGAAGGATGTGCCAGTGCTGCCCCCTTGGCTTGCTGAGCTCAGTGTCTGGATTGATTTATTTTTTTAATTACTTAGTTTTATGTATGGTCGGACCGGGTCTTGAAGGTCCCTTCCAGCCGCAGTGACTGCGGTTGTGTTGATCGGTTCAAGGCCATGCGTTGCTGTGTCACCCACCTGTGTCACAGAAGCGCGGGGTGCTGCGGGAGGCGCTCACAGCCCGGCCTGCCCTGAGCGGGACTCGGCGGTGAGCTGGGGAGGCCCGAGCCCATCCCGGGCCTTGGCGGGCCCCGTTTCACCGGCGGAGGGGGAGGGAACAGCGGCTGGAGCCGGCTCGGGCCGTGCGGTGCCGCCGGTGCCCGGCAGAGGTCGGGGCGGCTCCTCCGTGCCGGGGCCCGTGCTGTTCGCTCCCCGGACGCCCAGCCCAGCTCCGGGCCGGCCGCGGGGCTGCCCGGGCCGTGCTCGGTTCCGTTCCCTTTCCCTTCGTGCCTCTGGCAGTGTCTGATGTGCGGAAGGGTCGTGGCTCGCGGTGCCTCTGCCGGCACAGACGTTCCTCCTGTGGTTACCTGGGGGAACAAGGAGCCTTCAGTAGCTCAGCCACTGCAGGGAGAGAAATCTGAAGTGCCAGAGACAGTGGGGAAGCAGGTTGTGGTTTTCATACGCAACAGTCTTGCAGAACTGGAAGCATTTCAGTTTCGGGTTTCTGACTATTTTGCTCCTCAGCTGAATGAAGAAGTTGCCTCTTAGAAGTGTGCTGGTTTTACATAATCAGGTGGAGGTTTGAAGGGGAACACAACAAACAGCTTCTAGAGAAAGATGGGAAATGTATAAATATGTATAAACACTGACTGGACAACCCTTCCCCCAAGGTGTAAGTAACAAGAGTTATTTTTGAAGTAGCAACGCATTTGTGGATTTCACGGGTCCCATTCTTGTCTGAGGAAGTGACCAGCCTGGGAGTGTTGTGTTTGAAAAGTTTACTCTCAAATGTACGAGGAAGTGTTGGTGTTCTAAGGCCAGGGACATCCCAGTTATTCTCTACGCTCTCCCTGGGGAGAACATTGTGTGCAAATGGGTTTGCAAAGAAAAGGATCTTGTTTTTTTTCTTTTTATGTACATGCTGCTCCTTGTTTATGACCAAAGATCGTGTTGGGTGAGCTGTGATCCTCCCAAACACTGACAGTGCTTCTGGTTAAACTGCTCCATGTGCAGGATGACATGTCCTTATAACATGTGCTAATTAGGACAAAAACTGGAGAAAAGGAATGCTGACAGATAATGTTAGAAAAGCAAGGAAAAAAATCCCTTGAAAAATAGATTAGTTGTTGTCTGTTCCACTCGAATTCACCAGGTTTTAGGGTGCCTTATCCTTTCAGAGCTGACCCTGTTCAGAAAGCTGAAGGGAGCCAGTATGGATCGTGCCCAGTGTTGATTTCAAAGCTGAGCCTTGGGAAGGATGCTTCCCTGTGCCAAATCCCTGTTCAGAGGTGCAGCCTGGCAATTCCTGGTTTCTCCTCTATTAAATTGAGTTGCCTCCCCTCTAAGAGCAGAAAAGAGCTGCAGAAGTCCAGAGCCAAACGTTGCTCTGTGAAAGAAGAGCTTTTTCAGTCTTGGACAAACAGGTGTGCTGTGTTACCCCCCGCCATCCTCCAAACCCAGTCTGGTTCTGGAGCTGTGCTCGTCTGTCCTCCAGCCTCAGCGGGACCTGCAGTGTGTTCGCTTGCATTTCATCCTCTGCCTTTGCGTTTCCTTCTGTTTCGAGTCAAAGAAACCAGAGAGACACCACGCAGTGCCCGTGGATCTTCTGCAGCAGCCTGGGGCAGTTACACCTTGCACCTCTGCACCTCTCCTGCTTTGGTGGAGGGCTGTCAGCAGAACCCAGTGCTGGAAGTATTTTTTGACCTACAGATGTTTTCAGGGTTTGGTGTTTAATAGAATCATGGAATCGCTAAGGTTGGAAAAGCCCTCTAACATCGAGTCCAGCCGTTCCCCTAGCAGTGCCCAAGCGCTTCTGCAGCTTTTTACTGCTGTTATCACCTCTTTTCAGTTTCCAGTTTTACTTTCATTTGCCATGATCTCATCACTAGGAGCTGCCTCAATGTCTCCTGACATACGGAGTCTCAAAGTGGCTGAACATTGGACAAACTTATTTCTACTGGATTTAATCCCTGTACCCATGTTCAAATCCTGTCCCAGAAATACTGTCCCAAAACCTGAGCTGCAGTCCGCACCATGGATCACTCTGCTCTGGTGCTGTTGTAGTGCAGAGTCTCTCAGCTGGAAGAGAAAAAAAAAGTGAAAAAACTGGAGCATCAACCCCTTTTGCAAACAGAAGGCTGAAGGGCAGGAGTGCAATTCCAGTTGCTCCGGTTCGACCTTAGCTCCTGCGTGAGGCGATGGCACGGCGCCGGGACCTGCCGTGAAGAGGCGGGTCCCCATTGCCCTGCTGCTGGAATGCAGCTGCCTCCGACTCCACACCTCAACCTGCCAGAAAGAGGCAGAATAAAGCCAATTTTTGCTTGGCCGTGCTTTGCAGTCGGTCAGTCAAGCGGTTGCCAGAGCTGAAGCTGCATCCCAGGCTCTCACACGAGAAGTGTTCTGGCTTCTTCGAAACACCGTCACTGTCTGGGGTTGCTCTTTCATTTCTGCAGTTTCACTGGGGCATGGCCATAAGTTCCTCTGTTACTGCTCTTCAAACAAACACGGCTGGGGACTAAAATAAACACGGGATCCAGACAAATGTAAAATAGACATGCAAGAGGAACACTATGTTCGTTCCCAAGTGATTCATGTGGCTATTATTTAATAATTTAGTGTCTGACATAACTGGGAGTTGAACAAATCTTCACATTGATTCGGCTGGTGTTTCTGCTTGGTTCTCTAAGTCATTTTGCTGTCAGATTTTCTGTGGGAGTGATCCCAGTCGGGAAAGGGAAGTGTATGTCCTTCCCATCTGGACTCTGTCACCGGTTACAGCGGTGTCACTCCACAACCTCCCTGCCTGTGAAGAGATTGGTCCTGCTACAGTCACACTGTTCTTGTGCATTTTGCAGGACAACACAGAGGTTGTGGTGTGCCACTGCCTGATGCCACCCCCAGAACACCTCGAGGTGTGTGACAGGCCCTGGGCAGCGCCAGCGCTCCGCCGGGACCGCGCTATCGGGCTGCAGCAGTGCTATCAGGGTGGGGCACTGTGTCACCCGGGCTGTCACTTGGGAAGATCACCCCTGCCAGCTGTGAGAGAGGCATTATCTCCTCGCGGGCAGAGGCTGCTTACAACATGAATATTAGAACATGAATATTCAAAAATATTCAGCAGGAAGCCCCAGCGCTGTTGCAGCCCTCCCTGCTGATGGAGGGCTCGCTGTCAGCGTTTCATGGAATCCCAGAGCGGTTTGGGTTAGGAGGGACCTTAAAACTCATCCTGTTCCACCCCCTGCTATGGGCAGGGACACCTTCCACTGTCCCAGGTTGCTCCAAGCCCTGTCCTGGCCTTGGACACTTCCAGGGCTGAGGCAGCCACAGCTGCTCTGGGCAACCTGTGCCAGCGCCTCAGCTCCGTCGCAGGGAAGGATTTCTGCCCAACACCAGTGTTATTGCACTTCCTGCACTGGGTGCTGCTCTTCCTGGTGCTGGATTGATCAGCTTTTCATGCACCTGTACTATAAACTTTGTGGGAGGAGGTTGCCTCAGCTGGAGAGATAAGCTCCAGGTGTGGTTTGCTGCCACTCCTGCCAAATTGTCCTTGCAGCTGCCTGGCTGACACGTGCCGCTCAGAAACTCGTGGATGAAACTCCGCCAGATTGGGAGTCAGGAGTTCCCCTGTGCAGGGAATGTTTGACAGGGACCCGTAGGGTATTTTTGTGATCTACAGATATTTTCATGTTTCATAGAATCATGAAATCATTGTGGTTGGAAAAGCCCTCTAAGATCATCAAGTCCAACTGTTCCCCTGAGCGCTGCCACATCCAGCACTAGCCCATGTCCCTAGGTGCCACATCCATACTTTTTAAAAAAATCCTTCCAGGGATGGTGACTCTGCCACTGCCCTGGACAGCCTGTGGCAGGTGCTTGACAACCCTTCTGGTGAAGGACTTTTCTCTAATATCCAACCTAAACTTCCCCGGGTGCAGCTCGAGGCCATTTCCTCGCCTCCTGTTCCCTGGGAGCAGAGCCTGACCCCCACCTGGCTGCCCCCTCCTGTCAGGGAGTTGTGCAGAGCCACAAGGTCCCCCTGAGCCTCCTTTTCTCCAGCCTGAGTCCCCCCAGGTCTCTCAGCTGCTCCTGGTGCTCCAGACCCTTCCCCAGCTCCATTCCCTTCTCTGGACACGCTCCAGTCCCTCAAGGTCTCTCTTGCCATGAGGGGCCCAAAACTGAACACAGTACTCAAGGTGCCTCAGCAGTGCCCAGCACAGGGGCATGGGCACTTCCCAGTTTTATAACATCCCTCTCCCTTTGTCTCCCTTCTGCTCCCTTTGTGGATTTACAATCCATAATCTATAAATCTCTCAGTGTTCTGCAAAGCCGAGGTTTGTGTGGAGGTGGGAGGGGCTCTGGTGCAGCATCGCTGCTGGTGGGTGAAATACAGAACATTTTAAACCCCGTTTCCAGCCTCTGTGGCACTGCTGACCACAGCTCCAAGTTCCAGCAAATTTTCTTTCCCTGTTGCAAGGTGGATTTTGACAGGCCAGGCCAAGAATCCAAGGGGGTGGCTGAAACTGGAAGAGAAAGGTTTTATTTTGGCACTGGAACTCCCCGACTTTGAGCTCTGTGGAACTGGGCAGAGCCCCTCTCGTGTGTGGAGCATGTCCAGCCCAGGGGCAAGGCCTGCGGGGGGGCAGTGGTGTGAAAGCTGCTCCTCCATGCCCATTCCCGGAAATCCTGCTCTGAGTGACATGTAGGAGGAAAAGTGCAATCGACCCTTACCCCGGCGTCAAGGTGGAGGTTGCCATATCCTCACCCCTGGCTTTATTGCCAGCTCAGCTGTTCCCTTCCATTATCTCAGCTCCGCTCCGGGCTGAACACAAGGCAGGGCTCTGTCTGTCCGTCTGTCTGTGGTCTGGGTCCTGGTCCTGCCGTCCTACAGATCCCATTTCATGGCATGTTCAGTGTCTGCCTGCCCCTGGCTCTGCCCCTTCCCTCCCTCTGCCCACGCCCAGCCCCACTCCTCGCCCCCCAGCACAAGGGCAAAGTGAATCACGAGCTGTGCTCCACTGGGGCATTCCCGAAAGGGGTGACTGCAGATCCCAGGAGATGGTGACACACGCTGAGCCAGTGGGTGTTGGGATGGGCAAGCGGGCCAGCATGCGTGTCCTGGAGCCCAGGTTTGGGTGGGACAACCCCAGGCTCCCAGCGTTTGGGAGTGGAGAGGCCCCATCCTGGTGTCTGGGCGCCCCGGGCAGAGGGTGCCCCATGGAACCAGGGCTGTCTCAGAGGTGACATCGTGAGCAGATGCTCAGTCAGAGCTCCCCATCCTCACCTCCTCACACACCCTATAAAGGGCCAGGCCGAGCTCCCAATGAATTTCCAACCATCCCATGGCTTGGAGAGCAACAAATCCCTCAGCAGCAGCACCGTGCCACGCATGCCGTGCATTGGGAAGAATTCGGGTGCACTGACAGCTTCCACGGGCAGGGCTGCACCGAGGGCTGGGGACCCGTGAGCCGCAGGGACAGGAGCAATCCTGCCCCACGCTCCACTTGCTTATTCCCACCCCCGGGGGGAATCCTGCTGGGCAAGGTCCTGCTTACTGCCCTCGCTGAGATGCCTGTGGGGAGCTGCTGGCTGAAAAACAACCCCCGGTGGGCATTTTGGATGGACCTTATTCCCTGCAGGAAGCTCTGCGAGAGGCTGGAGCCACTCGGCCCGGTTCCCAGCGGGGTGTCCGTGTCCCCTCCGGGCGTCTGCCCCAGCCCTGCTGCGCTCCGGGGCCGTGGGCAATGAGGTGGAGCAGCAGGGGAATAAAGGGGCAGCCGGGCGCAGGGTTTGGAGCCAGGTACTGCGGCCGCCCGGCCGCGCTCCGAACAATGGGGCCTTTGCTGCCAGCTAAAAGACCCCACAAAGCCTCCAAGCTGCTCATGGAAAGTCAGTGAAGCAATTACGTTAATGACTGTGAATGGGGCTAAATACAATCTTGGATGAAAATGAGTGAGGGGCCGAATGAAGCGACCGATTCATTGCCTGGCTCCCGCATCCAGGAATATTTCCAGTAAGCAAAGGCCTTGTTTTAGGACTGTCTCATCCCCCATTTGTGCTTGGTGGGACTCTATTTCCACTCTGCTGGGTCTGGTGTCTCATCAAAATGCCTTCATAAATGGGGCAAACAAGGGCTGGATATGGCAGGGGAACAGTCAATTAACACGATCCCAGTTCTTTTAGGGGCAGAGTTAATCAAGCATTCAGCGTTTTGTCATTCTTGTCTTTCTTTCCTGGGAAAATCCTATTAGTATAAAATCACTTAATTGGGCACTTCAAAGAGCTGATGGGAAAACAGGCTTCGCTGGGGTATAAACGCCCTCCAGCCGAACACTGGGTTCATTTAGACTTCTGCTGGAGCGTGAGGGTTTCATTAAGAGCCTTCACGTTTCCTACTTAAAAGAAAAAAGCTTGTTAGTAGAGATAATAAAAAAAAGATACAGGGAAAAAAGGCTTCATGGTTTGAATCTTGCTGAAGAGGGTTTTTAGTGCCAGAATATTCAGGACTTTGTCCCTGGCAATCTGCTGTCCTGAGTCGAGCAATTTCCACCTGCCTGGGATGTTCTGGCAAGTAAAAGCTGTTTGAGGAGGGAAAAACATTCCCCCTGTGCCCCAAGGAGTGGGGGACAGCCCTGGTTGGACATTTGGGGTGTAGGACGGTTCTGCAGGACTGAACCCCAACCCCATGTGCTCATCCCCACTCTCCGTGCTGGGGCAGAGGTCCTGTGTTAGTTCCCCCCATTGTCAGGGTGCTTCCCTGAGTAGAAATTCACCTTTATGAAGAGTTTATGTTTATCTCACCTTGAAAAATAAGTGTGCCCTGATCTCTGCCATCTCCACTCCAAAAGACCTGAGGGATGCTCATCTGCCCAAATCTTTGCTGTTTTTCTCTCTATGCTGGTTGATCTAACAGGAATATTACTTCCCCACCCCAAAAAAACCCCTCTTCACATAGACCTTTGACCACTAAATCTGAAAACCGTGTAAAATCCCCACACGCAGGAAGATAGCACGCAGGAATTTGTGTGCATTTAAAACAGTCCTTAGGAGCACGGGTTGGACCTCAGCTTGTTATTCCTGTAAACACAGTTCCACCAAGCCGCATTTCCCCGTTCTCCATCCTATCCAAGGCTGGAGCATTCCAACCCTGATTCCTCCATCCGACCCAAGCCGTTCCACGCTGGAACTCCCACCCATGTCCCCGTGGCTTTGGGGGTGCTGCTCCCGACTCAGAGGAGGACACGGGACAGGGATGAGACCGGAGCAGAAGCGATGTGTCCGGGCACGTTCCCTGACGGATCCCCGGCTGTGCCGAGGACGGGCTGAGTCACACTCCGGCTCTGCCTGCCGTGAGTAATGTGTTTGCTTCCGTGTCTGCAGAGGCTTCCACTCCCTTCGGCTTCTGCGGGACCCACCTGGGGAGATCCCCTGGGAATGAAGCGCTCCCGAGGGCTCCCTGGCTCCGAGGCAGCGGCCGCTGCTCAGTATTTGGGTGCCTCCGCTGCTGGGAAGGAGGTTCCTTTGAAGGCTGCGAAATATGCAGTCGTTTAATATGTTCCTTTTGCTTGCAGGCATTAGGACGGGTTATTCAAGGGAATTATAAAGAAGGATTCTCCCACGACCACACCCCTCCTGGGTGGGGGTTTGGGACCCCCGGGGAGGGCGAGCCTGGGACGGGGGAGGTGGCAGATCCCACGCTGTGGCTATAGATGGTGAGAAGGAAACGGCCCATCAGCCCCCGGCGCTGATCCTGGTCCCCCGTCCTGTGTCTGCCCTCCTCCTTCTCCTCCTCCTCCGTGTTGTGGGATCAAGCACCATGAATCACCTTCGGGATTTTCTATTTTTTTGAAGTTCCTGTACCGCCTTCTTAATCACTCTTTCCCCACCCCTCTTTTTTCTCTGGTAATGCCACTGCAGACGTGCCCATGGACTTCCTGACCCAGACCCTGACGCCATCCCTCTCCCCACTTCCCATTTCCAATAACCCACTTGGCTGATGTCTCCGGCGCAGCCGGAGCTCCCCTCTCCCGGAGGAAGGGAAGCGAGAGTGGAGTTTGCAAGAGCCAGAAACCTGCCCACACCCCCCGCCCCCCATCCCGGGGTGCGGGGGGCGAACCCTCTCCCCACCGAAAAATCACTGAGAGAATTACACGGTTACTCTCCTAAGGAGAAATCTAGGTCTGATTGATTTTCTCGTTGGTTTAGCCCCGGGATGGATCCCTGGTGTAACTGGGATGTTCCCAGCAGCCAGGCTGGTCGGTTATCTCGCTTTTTGAATCCGTCACTCTTGCATCAGTGGCTGTGGAGCCGCTCTCGGTTGCACAAGCTCTTTCCTCTGCCACTTCAAAAAGCTGCTGGTTTGATGTTCCCATTTCCTTCTGTGCACTGGGGGGGCTTTTATGGAAGAAAAACAAAAGGATCTGTTTTAAGCAGGGAGCATCCTCTGGTAAATGCTGCTTCATCCCAGAGTCCCGGGTGGCAGCTGGAGCTGCCCTGACCCGGAGGATGCCCATGGTGCTACGGCTGGGACGGTGCTGATTGCATCCCTCGCATCCAGAGGGAGCAAACCCACACACACCTGCAGCTGGAGCGGAGCTGGAGCTTGGCAAGGAAATGATCCCCAACCACCCAGGGCTGCAGCCACCTCTGCAGTGAAGCTCTGAAGGCTGCTCCTTGCAGCCAGGAGCAGAAATCATTCCCAGGTGGAAAAACCAGTGACAGCTTCCCTGTCCCAACTTGCCCCCTCCTCTCCCTGCCTATCACAAACAGAAAGACAGGATGAATTTTGGAGCATTTAGGTCCAGACTGCAGCTTTCCAGAATGGATTTTCAGAGGTGTGTAGCATGAATTTAAGATGATTTCCCATTCCCCATCCTCCTTTCACCTTTCCTCCTTTCACAGTCCATCCCACTGTGCCTGTCCGGAGGCAGCCAAGGGGCTGAGCAGCCACCACTGATCCAAATCCCAGCACCTTGGCACAGCCCAGCTCCACAGAGTGGGGATGAGCGATTGCAAAATCCTCCTACAGCATGCGGCAGCCTCCAGCCAAACATGCCCAAGCATATTTTTCAGCTGCTCTGGCCAGTGGGAAGCTGCTGGTCCAGCTGGAAAAAGCAGGAGTGGTCTGCACACCAAGGGTCCTCCTCAGCATCCGGACACCTGCTGCCTCCAGGGGCTTTTGAGGAGACCTGGCATTCCCAAGGGATCACTTTAACCTGGCCTTTGTCACTAGGAGTTGTGCTGTCACCTTTTAGTGCCCACGGGAGCAGGTTGTGCTTGTGTCCGTGTGCCCGAGCTGAGGTCTGGGCCGGGAGGGGCTGCAGGGCATGGCCGCTGTGCCCGGCTGCGCTGGCTCCAGGGACATCCCTCCCCTTCTCCGGCCGCAGGGCAGGGATGGACCCACCGAGCAGGCTCAGGGCAGGTGCCCTCCAGCCCCGAAGAGGAACCCCGGCAGAAGCTGCCCTGGCTTCACACCTTTCCTCCCAGTGGACCTGGATGCATTTTCCAGCTAAGCCACGGATCCCCTCAAATCCTTGCCACAGGTTCCTGCGGGACATGCACAGACTTGTTCCTCCTCCTCATCCCTGCCTGGACATTTGCAGGACTCAGAGCAGCAGATCCTACTCCAAACACTTTTTTCCACCCATAGCGGGTGCCGGGGCTCACCTGGTGGAGCAGAGCCAGGCCGGGGGAGACAATCCAGTTGGAGAGGCCGGGGGCGGCCCAGGATGGGTTGGGCAGTGCCTGGGGCCAGGGGAGCATCATCCCGGTGTGGCTCTGAGGTTGGCACCCCGAGGGGCTGAGCCACCCCTTCCTTAATCCATTAATCTCCTTCCTACAGTGGCCCGGTGGGTGGGACAGCCCGGGTAGGGACGGGACCCCCTTGAGCCGGCTGAACTCCTGCATCTCCCGGCTGGAATGTGGCACCCCTGTATCCACTGCCGGGGGTCCTTGTATCCTCTAACAACGAGGTCCCTGCATCCCTCATGGGGCGTCTGCCTGCCCCCAGCTCCCCTCTCGGAAGGGGGTCTCTGCATCTCCTCATGGGGGGGACCCCGTATTCCCTGATGGGGGAGATCCCTGCACCTCCCAGGAAGGAGGGCCCTACATCTCCCGGCTGAGGTTTCCCTCCAGTCCCTGCTGCCGGGTCCCTGCACCCGCCTAGGAAGGGGTTCCCCATATCCTCGGGCGCGGGTCCTTTCATCTCCTGCTATAGGGGTGTCCCCGCACTCCCCAAGGCAGGGGTTCCCCATATCCTCTGATGGGGGGTCCCTCCATCTCCTGCTATAGGGGTGTCCCCGCACTCCCCAAGGAAGGGGTTCCCCATATCCTCTGATGGGGGTCCCTCCATCTCCTGCTATAGGGGTGTCCCCGCACTCCCCAAGGAAGGGGTTCCCCATATCCTCTGATGGGGGTCCCTCCATCTCCTGCTATAGGGGTGTCCCCGCACTCCCCAAGGAAGGGGGTCCCCATATCCTCTGATGGGGGTCCCTCCATCTCCTGCTATAGGGGTCCCTGCACTCCCCAAGGAAGGGGGTCCCTGTATCCCCTGACACAGGTCCCCGCCCTCCCCTAGAAAGGGACCCCCGGTATCCATGCTCTCCTCTGGCACCGCGCACGTTCCTGGGACCAAGAACCGGGATGGGAGAGAAAAGGGCGGGGGATGAGGGGCACACGCAGGACCGGGGCGGGGCAGGAGGGAAATCCCGGGCGACGCCGGGACCGGCGCCCGGCCCCGCCCCAACCTCCGTTATAAAGGCAGGGGACGCGCCGGGCAGAGACAGACGCGGGAGACGGTGGTGAGTGCGGGTGGGGCCGGCGGCAGCCGTGCCTGGGGCTCCGCTCCTTCGCTGGCCGGGGAGGGGAGGGCGAGCGGCGGTTTCCCCGGGGAGCGCCGGTGCCTGGAGGGGGGCGAGCGCCGTAGCGGGGACGGCTCCGCCTGGGGCCGCGTCCCCAGCGCTGGGAGGGAGCGGGGCCGCGCCCTGTGCCGGGGGTGGCGGTGCCGGGG
>VWPU01017215.1:0-22092 GCA_013398955.1 Callaeas wilsoni
CGCCTCCCGCCCGCCATGGCCGCCCGCGGAGCCGAGCGGCGCCGAGCCGAGCGGCGCGGCAGTGCCGGGGTCTGGCCGCTGCCTGGCAGCGCCCCGTGAGCGGGGACAGCGGGCGGCGTGTCCCTGCGCTCGGTCCTGCCCCCCGTCCTCCTCCCGGAGCGGCGATGAGCGAGACCCGCGCCGGGGGAGTCGCCGCCTAGACCGGCAGCCAGGATGGTGCCCCTGCAGCCCCTGCCCCTGGTCGTGGTCCAAGGCGTCCTCCAGCTCGTAAGTCTCCATCCCCGCGGCCCCCGGACTCTCACGGGGGGCTTGGGGGACACCGGTGCCTTCCGCCGGGGAGTGCGGCGGGCGCGGTCCGCTCTGCAGCCCGGTTGCGAGCAGCCCCCCCAAACCTGCCTCCCACAGCCCCTAACATATTCTTGATTTTCTCTTTCTTTTTCCTCTTCTTCTTCTTTTTTTTTTTTTAATTTTTTTCTTACTGTGTTTTAATTAAGCGGGTTTGCTTCTATTCGCCCCGTTTTGGGATGCGGGACGCTCGCACGGCGCGGCCCCGGGGGCCGGGATGCGCCGGGAGCCGCCACGGAGGTGGAAAATACCGAGGGCAGGGATGGGAGGGATGTGTGTGTGCCGAGCATCGCCGAGACTGCCGGCTCCCGAAAAGTTTTCAGCTGGCCTCAAGCGCCCTTTTTTCGCGTGCAAGACATAGCTGGGTGTGCAGGTAGAGTCACCTGCGCTCGGGAAGCTCCCCGTTAGCTTCGGCTTGCTGCAGCGCACCCCAAGGTGTTTCCTGAATTTTTATCAGAAACCGTGGAACACGCCGGTGTTGTGCGGAATATTCCTCTGCATGCGGTGGGGGAATGCGGGGGTTGAGGTGGCGGCAAGGTGAGATGCAGACTGCGAAATTCGGAGCTCCGAAGGGAGGGAGGCAAAGCGAGGTGCGCGGCTGGAGACGGGCTCGGAGCTCAACTTCTCCCACGCCCGCCCAGTGCCTCGTTCGTGGGGCACTGATGGTTGGAAACAAAGGGATTGATGCTCGTGTTCATGGGGCGGGAGAGGTCAAAAAGAGAAAAGAAAATGTATTTGCGAAAGAGTTTTGCCATCTTCACTTTTATTTCGGAAAGATTTTAACCGCACTTGCTATTTTGGGGGGAGTTTTGGTGTTACTCTCATAAATACCTCTGCTGCGAAAGTTATGCCTCTCTTCCCCAGCTGCCTTGGACGCCAAAGTTTGTCACGAAGTAATCAATAGGGAGTGTGTAATAAACCTTGAAGGGATTAAACACCCTCCTTAAGAACTGGAGTCTAGTATTACAGCGTGAGGTGATTGATTAGTTTTTCAGGAAGCTTATGTCAAATTCTAATCCGGTTTTGGATTGTGCTTGTCGTGTAATGTTTTTTGCTCCAGCACTTTATCATAGCAATGAAGTAGCGAGCTGCAGCCCTGCGATAAGGCGCACATTTCTTTCACACTCCCATCCTTTTGGACAATAAAAGCCTGTTTACATTCTTCACATTCTTGCAGCCCAGTTTCCAACTAAACAGCGCGCAGGGGTGAGAGATGGGAAAGGAGAGCAGCAAATGGATTACAAAGTTGCTGAGCAGAAGGGAACTAAATAAAAACTCCTTCCTCACACCTACAACCTCTCTCACTCACACCCTCCTTTTTTTTTCTCTTTTTTTTAAAAGAGCTATCAAAGGGATCAATTGAAACTCGTAGCATCAGGGATTGGGTTTGTTATGCTGTGTTTTATGGATGATGTTGGGAAGTTGCTTGCTGTGGTTTTACATGTTGTGAGAGAAGGCTGACTAAAAGAAGCAAAGTTGCTGCCTTGAATCAAACAAAAATCCTAAACAGCCACTGCAGGTTCTCAGGTGGATGTGGCACTTAGGAGGATTCATTTTATCTGCATTCTTTAGATATAAACCAACAAGGTTTTGGACTCAATTAGTTTTATAGCTTATATAAGTTAGTTTAAATAAGAAAGTAAAGCAAAATGACAATGTGTGAGATTTTTGAGGCGTTTTAGGTGTACCTTTTAATGCTAACCTACTACTAAAAAGTTGTGTAAATGCATTTTGGCATGCTCTTAGCAGAACATCTGGTTAAAGTTACAGCTTCTTATAAATTAAGAAATATTTGATGTTGGTGGTAATGCATTGAATGCAAGTCTGTGCTATTCTTTGTTCTCTGGCCAGAATTTGGGGGGACTGGTGGCTTGCTGGAATCTGATTAGCAAGTTTAGAAGGAAGGCGTTAATGTTACTGATTCTTGACTTTTCTTTCTTTTTTTAACCAAAAATCAATGTGGATAATATTAATACTACAGTGAAGGCTCAGCATTTCAGCCAAGAAAAAAAAAAACCTGGATTTCAGTGTTGCAATACAACAGCATTTTAGTAAGCTAGAAATGCTACCATCAAACTCTTCCTGATAGGGCAATCTTAATTTTTTATAAAATCAGAGGTGTTAGAATGGGAAATATTTTGGCACTGCCAAAACATTCAAAACTTCACTGTTTCAGTGAAGGAAGAAGTGCTTTTTATTTTAATAGATTGAACTTCAAGTGCTGTCTTGCCTTTCAAATACCAAAGTATGCCGTCTACTTACCTGCTTGTTAAAGATGCATAAATTAGGATGAAATCCATGTGAAACTTCACAAATTTGAGGAGATTATGGCAGAGTGTCTCACTGAATTGCTGAAAGCAGTGTTAGGTGATTCTTTGTGTGCTGTATCTAACATTGTTCAGTCAGAAGTTCATGTTTAGTTCTTTTAATACAGCATAGATGTATTTTTGTAGCATGTTTCTAGTTCATTATTTTGATTAATAGATGGGGTACGAGTATGCATGCAGCAATTGCACATATATATTTCTTAAAGTATTTTGCATATTTGGATATGTTAAGCAGTAAGGAAGGTTGCTGTTGAGTCAGGTTAAGGTACTAATTTGCTCCTGTATAAATACATTAATTTTTAAAGCCAGGTTTACCTTCTGTTGACAATATGGAGCAAAACAACAATTTGCAATGCAGTCAGTGCATGTCTGGGCTGTTATTGATAAGAAGATGAAAAATTGCTGTGTTGTGTTATCATTAATAGGTACTCTTGCTTTACTATTAATTTTCAGTGAGCTTTTCCAATTGTCACGTAATTGCTGAATGCCCTGTTAGTTATCTCTTTGGAAGTAATGGAGTTCTACATGTTGAGAATTGAAGTGAGTGAAGCACTAGGATAATGCAGTTTATAGAATGCCTGATGGTGTTTCGTTAAGTCAGCTTTAAATACCTCTAAGGAAGGGAGGCTTCTACTTCCCTGGGAATATGACTTGTCATTTTAAAGAATTCTTGTTGGGAAAAAAAAAAAAGCTGTCACTATCCCTTTGTCTAGGCAAGGTGTAGTTAGAGACACACACTCCCAGGCAGCACCTGTGGTTCTGTAGGGGAATCAGGCACTGTAACTGTTTGTTTATTCTTGCACCTCTGTGGTCTGAAATTAAGAGAAGATCACAGCAGCATTTTCCAGTGCTTATAGTCAAAGTTGCTTCAGCATTCTATCAATAAACTCTCTTCTACCATTAGCACTGGGCAGAGTTGTTGCTGCATTAGAAATCTAGGAATCAATCATTTCACAAACCCTTAAAAGCAGTTGATTTTTTTCCCAGTAGTGTTTGTATAGATGTGAAATAATTAGGGAGGAAAAAAAGACAAAGTTTGTTAATTTAAGCTTTTTCTCCACCAAGCTTGAAGTACAGCATTTGACATGAGTGAAATTCAATGACAGATTGTTCATCTTGGAATTTCAAGGGCTGAAATTAACTATAACCAAAACAGTTTTTGACAATGAAACAAATTTTTTACAGTTGATTTTTTTTTAAACAGAATTTAAGGTTCTGTTACAACTTGAGCTGAAAGAATATTTGCTGTAGTACAAGATACCGCTTCATAAGAAGAAATACCTTAAAAGCTGAGCTAAAGCTGCCTTTCCATTTAAAATATGCATACCCTGTGAGATGTAGAAACACAGAGATATGTTCCTTCTGGCTACTTTAATTTTGTCTCCATAGCCTTGCAAATGTGGTCCAGGTAGCATGCCCTTGCAGTAAGAATCAGAAATAGGCACCGTGCAAGACTCAGCTCCATTTCAGAAAGGTAAATGCTTCCCTCTGGTCATCTCGAAGTGCACAGAGGAAATTCTGCCCCCCCTTTAATTTCAGGGAGAACTTTGTCATAAAATATATTGGACCCAACCTTTCATTTGGCTTCCTTTGGTAATTTTTTTTGGTGCTGTAGGTGTTGTAAGCCTACGTCTCCTTCCTGTGTAATTAAGTAGTGTAGGTAGCCCAAGAATGACAGGTAATTTGGAGCTGAAGACAGATCAACAAATGCTAGTTTCAGCAGATTGAGAATTTATTACTCTGAATGAGGAGTTGTGTCTCAAGGTGGACGGGGCCAGGTTTAGTTTACATAGGCAATTCACAACTCAGCCTGTCCTTACATCGCAGCTTTTGATCTACTTCCATGAAACTGGTAACTGATACTTTTCAGTTTATTTGTAGGTTGACTGGGGCACAGAAAGATCACAGATCCAGTTTAAAATCTGTGCAGCAAGACTTGCTTCACTGATGTCCAATAGGCCAGAAGATAACCCAAACTTCCCCAGCACAGGGCTCATAAAACCCAAGTCTCAATCTTTCCATCTGTAACATGCAAGGAATTTTTCTGCCATTGTAAAGCACTTTGAGAGATGTCAGAGCTGTGCTGTAAGTGTACCAGACAGGGAAGTGAAACGGAAAGAAAGATTGGTGAAGTCCCAATGCTAAATTAGGATACTCTCATCACTCCCACCTTTCTGATTTTCCTCCTGCGCTTTGGTTTCTGCAAGAAGGGAACTCGGGAATGCGAGTTGAAAGGGAGCAGCAGAAACCACTCTCTGACCTGGACATTAAGAGCATCAGAGAGGTGCAACTCTGCCCTAGGTACATGATATTCCTTCTATACTTTTACAGTTCTTACCCTTAATCAACACTTCACAAACAAAACTGTACAAGGAGAAGCAAGAGCTGCTCTGCCTGACATGGGAAGGTTGTACTGAGGTGCCAGCAAGCTGCTTGTAGTCTGTGGGTGAGGTGTTGATCTTTATTTGGTCCAAGTGTTGAATAAATCTTGGGCACTTCTGGTAAAGAGCTGCAGTAAGGAAAGATCAGTGCTACTCTGCTGAATGGTTTTAAGACAAAAAGTTGTAATTCCATAGGTGAGGATTGCATCTCGCTCAGAAGCCGTGATCTGTTCTGGTGCTCAGGGAAGCCTGTAGCTTTGGATCTTTCATACCTACTTGTCAATGTATCAAAACCAGAGGCAGCAACGCAAAAAGGAAGGAGATTTTTTGGGTATGTGCTGTGCACTTCACAGGACAGTGCATTTGCTCTGCTAATCTGCCCTCTTGTCCTGATTTTTGCCCACTTTAACACACCACTTCACTATACCCGTTACAAAGAGCAAATGCCGGCCGTAAAATCTCTGCTAGATCAAATCTATGAGAACTGGATCAAATCTAACAGAATTGGAAAACAGGAAGGTGAAAGTTCCCGTTCACATGGCTGTTGTAAATTCATCCTGAACTTGACTTCCAAACACCCTATTTTGAGGCAGCTTTGGCCTTTCACTTTGAATCTTAAATATGTTTATGTTTATTTCCCCAACCCCATTCATCGTTCCCATCATGTTTCCACTCACTCAATTTCCCGCTGTGTTTGTAGCTATAGTTTGTGTAGTGTGTTTAGGTACTCAAAGAATCAATCAGAGTTAAATAAAATAAGGGGTGGACCTGCTAGGCAGTTTTGCTTCCAGCAGAGCATCACTGTGCTCACTTCACTCACAGACCATCACTTCACTACTGTGAAGTCCAATGTGCAGGTTAGGACGTGGAAAACAATGCTAATTCCTTTCCTGTGGGGAATCTCCTGGTGGGCTGGTGTTCTGTGTCGGCCCTAAGCTCAGTTGCACTGAACAAAGAGGTTCAAGGAAACAGATTAGGAGTGGGGAGGAAATACAGGGCTATGAAGCTGGGTCAGCAGTTAAGACTGAGTAGTTTTGTCTTTGCAGCAGGGATTTCAGTACTGGCTTGGTGCTCTGCTCTCCCTGGAATGGCAGTGCTTACTGTAAATATAGAATTAGAACGATTGACTATAATTCAAGGTAGATTTAAAGAGCTATAAGAGCTGTAGCTCTCGAGATAGGTTTTCTCTTTGTTCCAAATGACTGGTAGTAATAGAAGCTATTATTATCTGGGAAGTGAAAATGAAAGAATAGGGAGAAATAAAAAAATAAAGCGAAGACTCTAATGTCTCTAAAATCAGGTTTTATGTGCATTGGGGCCAATTATGGTTATTGTATCATTACAGTGCAGATTTGAGGCTACTCCAAAAGCCCTCATTCTGCTTCTCCAGATCCAGCGTGTTTGGTTTATGTTTACGATCAGTTGCGAATTTCTTGGCATTATAGTACTTGTTTTAGGTGATGACCAGGTATTTCTAATATCATCAATCACCAGTATAAACACAGCCTTAATTTCATCTTACTTTACCCATTATCTAGGAAAATAAAACACTGTGCATAGAAGTGCTTCTATATTTGTTCTGCTATTAAGTAGATTTCAGGGGTTTTAATGGAGAAGGAGCTGGCTGTGCTTGAGGCTGACCTGGAGGAAAAAAGCCCTGGGACTTTGCTGAGGGAATAAGAGGTGAATATGAGAGCGAGAAGGATGATGGATGTAAAACTGCCCTGTGGGCAGGTGGAGTGAGCCTGAGAAGTTACTGCAGGAAGAGAAGGACAGACAGACTGACAGTAACCAGGAATATTCCCACAATAACAGAATTCTACCTGTGGGTGAAATACGAGATCTTGAAGTTTTTTGTCCTTTAACGCTGCCTGTCTCTCTTTTCCTTGCAAGCACCTGCTGGTTGATTCTGTTGTTCTTAACATGTGTTTGGAAAATCGAAATTCCTGTTCCCAGTGAGAATTTAAGGGTCTCATTGCCAGTGGGTTGTTCCCAGTCCTTTGGCAGTAGCTGTTACTAGTGAGTGTGTTTCTCTGCCATTGGGAGCGTAGACCCAGGCAATGTGTTCCCAAGTTGAATTTTCTCCTTACTCCAGGCAGTTGGGTGGTTCCTAGAAAAAAACTTCTGAAATTGTAGTACCGGAATAAGCACATAACAGTAATTTTATAAAGCACCATAACTGGAGTTCATGGCACTTTATAGTCAAGAAGTGTTACAAGTGTGTCACCATTATTTTGGGAAACTAAAGAAACAAAACAGAGCCTAGAGGCAAATTTATCTTCACCCCAGTAAGCCAAAAGAATATCCTGCATAACTGACTCTCCTTCCCCAGCCCATCTTCATACAAAGGCAAAGAGCTGCTGAATCTGATCTTAGCTCGCTGACAACAGGGGCATTTTTGGAGTGACGTAATTTGGATCAAGGCAGGAGTGAAGCCCGGTCCTTCAGTTTCTCAGGCAAACAGTGTGGCAGGGAGAGGGCTAAAGCCCGCGTTGTTTTCCGCTCATTAAACTAACAAAATGCTAATCAGCTTCCTGGAAAGATTCGCAGTAGATAATGTTACTGTGGCGCCACTGACTTATCAGGTGTGTTAGCCTGGGCCACTTAAATTAGGTGATTGAAACTTCTGACTCTTTTTGAGACCTGTTCAATTTTGCCCATTGACTGCTTTCAGTTCTGTCACCATTCGAGGCAAGGAAAAGACCAAGGCTGAACTCCTTGTGGGACTGGGACAAATCCTGTGTACAGCTGCTGTTGTGTGCCAGCCTCTGCTGCCTCCCTCTGCTGAGCTGCTGTGTCGATTTGCAGGCATCGAATTAGTCTTCCAGTGCTGGAAACATCCATTTTTGAGTTAATTCTGAGTCAAGCTGCACTGTCTTCTGTGCTGAATGACAAATCCATCAGTCTTCTTCGCATTCCCCTGGCTTGGGTCTGCTCATTGCTGTGAAGAAGTTTCTGGCCCTCCAGGGAGCTTTTCTAAGCTGCATTCTGCTGTGAGCTGCCTGCTTGCTCCTTCTGTTTCTCTATCCCTCTGTGCTTCATCTTCCCAAAGATTTTTTCCAAGCAGAGGATGCTCAATTCCTCTGGGAGAACCAGCAGCTTCCTTGCTTTCTTCTTCCTCCTGGAGATGCCCCCCAATCCAAAGTACAGCAGCCCAGGAGCAGGTAGAAAGACTGCCTTCCTTTCTACTACTCAGCTTCAATTTTTTAAATTTAACAAAAATATTTTTAGAAACATTTCATTTGATTTTTTTTTTTTTTTTTGGGCAGGAAACAAGTAGTTAGAGCTACCTGTCCAGAATCTATTGGTGAGGATCTGTTCACCCCTCACTGACAGCTTTTGTCCAAGCTCTCTGGTAGCAGATCAAGCCAAAGGTTTATCAGCTTTGGGTCCTAGGTTGTATAATGTATTTCCAGAGTGTTTCCATTTCAAATTGTCCATTTTTTGACTCATTTGTCACGATCCCAAGTCTGAGTGGATATCCACTCTTTGAGCACATGACTGGAATATGATGTGGGGATCGGTTTTTAAGGAGCTAGTTTTATAGAACTGTAGATGTTGTAGATTCTACTCTAAAAAGCATTTGTCTCTGAAAGGCATATTTTTTCCCCCCATGTAGGGACACCCTCTCCCTGTGAAGGCCTCGTTATGACAGTGAGCTCTGGTGTGTAAAACTTAGATCCAGACCAAGACATGCAACAAACTGCATTTCTACCACATTGCCATCCTGGGGACACAGAAGGTTTTTCGTTTCTTTATGCTTTCTCTCCTTCCTGCTAGAACCCAAAATCCCAGATTTTTTTTTTTTTGTACATCAGTTTTCATGAAATCACAGTTAATGCTTTTCCTTAGAGTACTTAAGAAGTGGGAAAGCCATTCACATCCATCTCACTCTTCAAGTCTCTTCTTATTTTTCTTCTCGCTAGAATTCAGTATCCAGTTCCTGGCACCAAACTAAGCTAGCTTAAAATAATATCAATGTGTTGAGTGTCTGACAAGAGAATAAATGCATTGTTGAGATAGGACGTATTTGATTTAAATTAAATAAAATGCCTCTAAATGTAAGAATGAAAAAACATGACATACCTCATACTCAGATCCATTTTATGGTGTTCACCCCATAATCCTTTCATTCAGACATGTGCGACCTATGCATTATCAGCAATGGGCAGCCTAATGCTGCAGTAACCAGGGAATTTAAACTCCATATTTTATTCAACAAAACCTTTTTGTGGGTATTGGATGGGATCTGTTACTCTGCTTGCTTAGACTGAGGGTTCAGCGTTGCTGATTTTAATACTTGATGTTGAACAATGGGAGAAGGAATGAATTTAAAATAGCAAACTTTGTATTTATGATGACTAAGGACACCATTCTGCAGAAATTTGCCTTCTGGTGAGTTTGCAATATTCTTTCAATGAACAGCACAGTTATATTTTTGGTGGAAAAATAAGATTAATATGGAGACAAATATAGATATAATGGCTATTGTATCTTTCTTGTGTTTTGATGGATTGGATTGTCTTTTCCATCCAGAGTAACTACTAGATTTATTTTTAATTTTTTTCAATAACATTGGTAACTGTGAGGGAGATGGAACTTCATTCTGTTTAGATGTTGAAACTGTAGTCCTGATAACACAACTCAGTAGTCATTTACTGACTAGTCCCACACAAGTGATACCCCTTCATTCTTTCAGGGAGTATTGAGATAAACTCAGTCTGTGATCAGTTATTAATAAAGCCTGCTGAACATGTGCCCTATGTCCCCATTCCTGTCTCATCCACTACAATTCCTTAACAGAAATTTAATTATCCTTGGAATCACTAGCTCTGATCCAACTGACGTGCACAGAATGGCTGAACAGTTCTTTCAGTGACAGGCAACAGCATCACAGGAAGCTTGATTCTCCTAGGAAATGGGCTAAAATAATATTTGAAACAGAAACTAGTCTGAAAGCCAAAACACACCTGCATCGCAATCAGAAGGTCACCAGGACTTCCTGGGGTGGCCACATTTTGGTGTTTTGGACAGACATGGAGAGGCTGCAAAAGACCTTTTAATCTTTCCTTGGCTGTAATGGAAACATGGGCAGTTGTATAATTCATTTGGTTCTGACTCCTCCTTGAAATACTCACCTGGAAAAGGAGTAGTGATCCATTTTAGTGGGATGAAAGAAAACCTACATAAATTCAGTTGGTTTGGGTTATTTTCCTTGTTTCTTCAATCTGAGAATAACATCTTGACTAAATGTGGTCAGGAGTTTTCTACTCACGCTTCTGGAAAATTCAGTCATTAAAAGATAATACGGAGGTTATCGATATCATGACTTTGAATTAAACACCTGCAGTTTGTGTATGGTAGCTGAGAATGAGATTCAGCCAGCTCCCCACACGGAAGGAAAGGTCCAGAACAAGGATTGCAGGGATGCCTGCTTTCACTTGGAGTAGCAGACTTTTTAAAGGTAGCTGGGTAGCTTAAGGTAGAACAGCTTTCAGTGACTGATGAATAAACAGGTGGTATCTCCATTCTCTCTGTGCAAATAAGTCGGTGCTTTTCCCCTAATTAGGATGGTAGAAGGGAAAGTGAACCTGGATCTCTCAAGACAGTATCAAATTTATCAGGGGAGACAGTATTCTACAGCAGGGTGCTCAGTCCCTGCCCTCAACAGGACTGAAACCTGCTTGGATCTACCTTTTGAGGAGACACAATAGGTACAAATTTGTTCATTTATTTTGGTGGGAGGTGGAATATGTACAAATTCAGTGAGAGCAGGAACGTGACTTTTCCTGCACCTACCTGAGAGTGTTCTTGCTCCTGCAAAGAGACACTAGAAAATAAAACGTGGTGGAAGCATCACTGCAAGCATTTTTTTCCTTTTTTGCAACCTTAGTCAAAGGTGTGTGAAATCCTGGTTTGGATCCTTCAACAGAAATTGAGGAAGGAATGCCTGGGTTGTGTCCTGGGAGAGCCCGTACATGGATTAGCAGCTTGGGTGCTTGGCAAGGTGTGCTCTCCTAAACAAACTAAAGGGAATTTGCAGTCTTGAAATGTAAGGACTGCTTGGGTCATGTGTCTTATTGTGTGATTTTAGAGATTATAGATTTAGGCACCAGTTACGAAACTGGGGAGGAACTGCATTTGCTGTCTGTCAAACTCTCCCTGCTTTTGTTGTTCTCCTTATCAGATGGATACCTGGAAAACTACCCAATACCTTCCTGTGATGTAGGATTCCTGATGCTAAACACTTCCTAGTATTCTTCCTTAGTGGTTTTTTAGAAGGTCCCATGATAATCCCTAGGAAATCTCACAACTGATGGTATCATATTGTTAGTTTTTCCCAATACTATGCACAAAGTTTTCTTAATTCCTTCCCTTTATGCTTAGCTATCCTCTTTTCTATCACTCTTGAGACACTTTGTTCAGGCTGCATTATTTGCCCGTTCCTGGGGACCTTTTTCTCAAAGAACTGCAACATTAGCACTGTGAGTCACAGCAAGTTTTGCTTCTTTATTGGTCTTTTCTACTGATTCTGAGTGTTTGGAGTAATATACTTTTTTTTTCTTGCCTCTCTCCTGTTGGTTTTCACAGAACATCTTACTGGAAAGATATGTTCTGACCCAATTTGCTTAGACAGTGTCTTTTAACCCTAACACAGACGAGTCTTGGAGAATTAGGCAATTTCTCAGATTAAGAAAATGGGCTAGATTCAGGAGGAAGACATTATATTCTGAATAATTCTCTTGGAATATTTATTTCCACTTCAAATTGTGATGCTTTCACTGCCAAATTTTTTTTATGGGTATGTGATGTAGACAGGTTGGGTTTTTCCTGGACATCTGCAGCCAGCCCATGAGGATGGGAGACTGTGTGTGCTCTGTGGAGATTCTGAAGATGTGAACTACGTGACTGTATCAGCACCATGCATGAGCTCACAAGCACAGCCACACAGGGGAGGATGAATCCAGCTGGGAGCTTTTGGTCAGCTCAGAGCTTAGGGAGAACATTCTTGCATCTACCAGAAACATTACCAGTCCCCCCAATGAATTATTCCTGTTGCAAGCTCTTCAGGGCTGTCAGTGCTCTGAGTAAAATTGGTAGTGTCTGAAAAGAAAAATAACAGCAGGAAATACAGATAAACAGATTGTACACCTAAATGTTTTGTTCAGTCCCTAATTTCCTGTTAAAGAAATATCCCATGAATTCCCAAGGGACACGTTTCTTTGCAAGCAGTGACAACCTTTGTAGCTGTCAGTGTGTAAGAAAAGCTTCTGTTTAAAGGTGCTATTAAAGAATCACATGTTCTGTTGATATAAACTTGATATTGCTTCAAATTTCCTATTACTGAAAGAAATACATTTAGAGTACTCTGTAAAATAGTCCTTTTGCCTGGAACCACCACCTTTTCTCATAGAAGTCATCATCTTTAATAGATAAGCTTTCCATTAAGAGCTAGAGAAGGTGCTAGTTTTTCTTTCAGCAGTTAGAAATAAGAACAATAAATGTGTGGTGGAAATGCATCAATTTGGTTAGGAACATCAAAGTGTGTTCCTATCTGAAATATAGACAAATCAGTTCAGAGAAGGCTCCAAGTATAGAATTATTGACCCTGGAGGATAAGATGCAGAATAGCCTTCCTAGGCTGTACTTCGTCAATTTTAAGTAGGTTTTGCAAGGTGAGTAGCTTAACAGTCTCATCCCCTCAGCAAAATATTAATAGTAGATTGCATCACAGCTTTTCCAAAAAGTTTTTTTTCCCTTTATAAATTACACTGCTGTAAAAGTATATTAATGTTCTATACATCTATTAATCTTCTGTAAGACAATATGAATAAATCCAAGTGATTGATGTAACTCATAAAAATCCGTAATTGTCTCTCTCTTTCTGATCTGGTTAATAATTTCATTATAAGGATTCAATTCTGGGGCCAACTGGTTGAGCCCTCTCTGTGGTGTGTCATAATCCTGGGAGCAATGGTGTCTGCAGGTGCTACAACCAAGCGTAGGGTGAAAGATTAACCCAGGAGATCACAGTGGATCATTTTTTTTATCTTTGTGGATATAAATACAATTCTCAAAGTTAACATCTGAGGTAAATTCTTTCACATTGTGCTATAATTGTGTGTCTGCTCTGTGATATTTTGAAACCTACTGGCCCAAAAAAAAAAAAACCTGTTTTATTCAGAATGCTTTTGAGCCATCTATTCAAGAAATGCACTGACAACTCAAGTAGGAAGCAGTCCTGGCTGTATTGCCAAGCAAGGAAGATCTCATCCTGTGACAAACTCAGTGTATATATATGTAAGACAACATCCTGGGAAGTTAGCAGGTGAATTCTGTCCTTTAAGTTTACCACACAATACAAATATGACTTGTTTCAAGGAATGTGTACATTAGAAACAAGGGAAAAATTGCTAAATTCAATTATATGCTGCCAATCAAAGCCTATAGTTCATGTAATCACCTTTGGTCCAACATCAACAACTGTCAACAATATATTTTGAAAATAACTTTTTAATGAAATCTGAAGCAAACAAGATTGTTTAAATCATCTTTGGGAAGATTAGTTTCCAGGGGGAGTTATTCTGTTATACTGTGGTTTCCAGTAACTACGTCAAATCTCTTCAGTAGTGATAGTGATTAAGAACAGAGCGATTCAAAGTCCATCTGTGAATTCAGTCTGCAGTCTTACACAAGAACAGGACCCCCTTTGCTCCTGATGTCTGCTTAGAGTGTGATCATTAACCATTGCCTTCTGAGCCTCAGTCCAGCTGCTTTTCGCTCAGTCGTCCCCTCATCCAGGCAGCAACATCCCGACTTGGAGGCAGAAGGGCTTGGGAGGCTGTGTCAAAAACCTGAACAAAGTAGGTGACATTCCTCTGCTCTCTCCTCATCCCTAGATCTAGTTTTTTGATAAGTATTTGGCAACCATTTTAGTCAATCATGGTAAATTTAGTAAATCCATGGTAAACCTGCGCTATTTTTTCCCAGTCATCATCTTCCCCTTTCTTACCACATCGGACTTTAGAAAGGATGTGCTCCATGATTTCCCAGGGGGCCGAAGTGAGTCTGAGCAGCTGGTAATCTCCCAGATTGTTTTTAGCCTTTTTGAAAATAGTTGCTATATTTGGGGTCTTTCCTGGTTGTCAGTGCCCTCTGCCAGTCTTCAAAACCTTTCAAAGCTGATAGTGAACAGCCTCATGATAACATCAGCTGGCTCTTTCAGCACACCTGAATGACACTCACCCATCCCTGTGGGCCATGTTTGGGTTCAGATAGCTCAAGGCACCCAATTCCCTGCTCTCTCTGGCTGATAGTAGGGATTGCGTAGGGAATAGAATAAAACTTCAGAGAACTTGAATTAGCTGTGCAAGAGCCAAGTGGATTCCTTGGAGTTCAATATGATATCACTGAGACAGGCACCGTTGATTTTGTTTAGTGATGGATGCTAAGTGATCATCAAGCCAAAATTTAAATAATCATCTGCAAAGGAATAGTTTTCATTCACAATTTTGTCTCTAACTTAGCTAGAAGGACATGATGGTTCACTTCAGGTCTCTTTAGGAGATCTAAGCTTTACTTAGAGAGCAGGTCTTGAGTTTGGTTTTCCAATATCGACAGAGAATTGCCCCATAGAGGCAGAAGGAAATGTTCCTTGTGGGCAAGGATGCCCAGGGTGGGGCAGAAATGGGCACTTGCTTGATGACTCTGGAGCAGTCCTGTAAGAGCTGCTTCATTCCCCACTTTCTCTACATTTTGAACGTGGAATACTGTTCTACCTTAGCAGTGTATAAGATTCAACAAACATCTGAAGAACAGCATTAGTGTGGGTTAGCCCCATTTTTTTTTTTTTCTGAGTAAAAACTCAAGAGTGGTTTTCTTAAAATACTGCTTATAAAATTCTTTGCTGTATTACATTTTAGCAATGACTACAGATATAGAAATAATATATGCTTAAGGCAGACATGGGAAGAAGATTTGTTATTCTTTGTAAGTCTCATCCTTCTGAATTCAGTCAGAGTTTTATGGAGAACAAGCACAGAGGTAAAACTCCAGCTTGTTGTTCAACTCAGACTAACAACTTTTACTGCTGCAAAAATGATTCACATTTTTAGTCTGTTAGTGTCCTATACATTGAGGGCTTGTAGAAAAAGAATTTGAAAAATTCTGGATAGGCAAATGAACCTCAAAGCAGTTATGACGCCTGAAAATTTATCAAATGTAGGGATATTTTTCAGCTATGGAAAGAAATTATCATTAACCACAGTCGAGCACTTGCAGTTTTCTGCCATACAGGAACTTCGTTCTCCCCTCAGCCTGTGAGCTGATGTAGTGACAAGCTGCAGAGAGATGACAGATTTCGCTAAGGATTTGGAGTCTGAACACCTGTGCAGTGTCATGCATTTAAAAATAGAATGTGACAGCAAAACACATCAACCTTCTAATGTCCAAATGGAAACCACGGGGGTTTTTTCTTCAGCTTTTATCCAGAGAAATCACTTTCAATCATCACTGACCAAGTGAAAATACGAAGCACGGCTGTTTTGTTGTGGTCCAAAATAAATAGGAACAAATTGGGATGGTAAGCATAGGTGCACAGAAAATAATCAGTAATCCCCATTTCTTTCTCCTCAGTGCTGTTGTGCATCTCTGAGGGTGCAGGTTATTAGTGGTCCAGAGCGATTTCTTCAGGAAATCCTTGGAGGTGGGTTAGGAGGGGGCTGCCAACCAAAGCTGCTTTGCATACCTTGACTCCTGTGTGACTGACTCAACCCTCCAATGAATGCATCAGAAAAAACAACCAACACTTTTTTTTGTTTCCTATAATCTTCTCTCTGGGAGAAAAAGAAGCGTTAACCAAGGGCAGAAAGATAAAAAGAGGCTTGCTTGATTGCTGGGTTCTGTGTGCATTCTGCTCTCCTCGCGAGGAGCCTGCGTCACTGGCGGTGTTGGAAGGGAACATCTCTGCTGCCCATCTCCCTTAATAGTATCCTTGAAACGTTAATCAAATCAAAAGCACATAATCTTTTTTTTTTTTTTTTTTTTAAAGCAGGGAACCAGGTTTCCCAGTCTGCCAGACTGCTCTGCTCTAAGGTTGAATGTAATCATTGGGCAGCACCATGGGCTGCCCAGGAACCCAATCCATCCCATTTTTCCCATTACGCAGTGCTAATCTTTCAGCAAGTGCTCTTTCTTCAGCAAAACCTTTGTTTTCAGAGATCTGATGTTTTTTCTTTATCTTGGGTGCAATAATTTTGAGAAGTAGTTTTGGCCTCTTTTCTATTGCAATCCTATTAACTGTGTTTAAAAGGACATTTATTCAGTGTTTTGGGACAAGATTTTTATGTGATTGTATGTCAGGGAATTAAAGAGAGTCCATATTTAGCTCTTCTGTGCTCTCATTTATGGATGAGAAAGACAGAAATCTACTTTAAACTCAGACAAGAATTAGCATTTTGGATGACAAAAGCTATCACACATGAATGAGTTGCTTCTTAAAATCAACGAAATAAATTAGACTCCCTGTTTAGGAGCATCTGGCACCCTTAGAACCTAGTTCGTATAATGATGTCTGTGTTTGTTAGAAAGAATTATGTAACAATATGGTTGATTTATTTCAAGATGATTGGCTTAGCAACTTAATTGGACTATGCAGTATACCAGAGCACAAAAAAAAAAATTAATTAGCTCATTTGTTTGTGGATGACTGCAAGCACTGCGCGTCAGGCTCGGCTCCTTTAGAGGTGAGCAGCCATTTGATCCTGCAAGGAACCAAACCTTGTCAGCTTCCACGGAAGCCATGCTCACGCTCAGGGAACAACAGCACCACGCTGGTGTTCAGGTGCTGTCAAAGCCCGCAGGAACCTTCCTTTGAATCCAAGGAGCACTCCCTGACTCCTGGCAGGCACAGGAACTTTCCTGGAGAAACAGCAAGGCAAAAACGTGCCTTGAGGAATAAAACTCGTTTTCTCCCTCTGTGGCCTCTCTTTTCCCTTGAGCTGATATTCCACCTTCCAGCTCCCAAATACTATTAACATCCCAGAAAATTAGCATGCTGGATCTGGGTTTTATATTCATCCTGGTGCAAAGTTTTAGATCCTCTGTTTCCAGGATGGCTATTCATACATGAAAAACATAACATTTGCAACACCATTTGACTCCTTATGAGGTCACCACCTCTCACCTGAGACAGAACAGTTCTATTATTGTCATTATCATGATGGTTATTATTTGTTATTATAATAATATAATAAGAATAAACCTCTTAGTACCATAAGAGTAACATTAATTGTAATGTGTTCAAATTACTTAATATCCAAGTAATATTTTCCGAATAGCACTTGATAGTGGTTCAAATAACTTTCAAGATCTCTCCATTTTAAATCAGTTCCAGATGCAGCTCATGTCAGTCAGGAGACTGCTGACTTAAGTTCCACTTAACTGGAGTTTATCACAAAAGCTGAAGTTTTTCCTATACTCTAATTTTACACCAATTTAAATAAAACTAGAGGTGTGGATGTTGCTCTCTCTTGTGTTATTAAGTTAAAATACTCTAAGTCTCACGTCATTTCTTTTTCCATTTCTATAACTGAACACCAAACTCTCCACAAAGCACACAAAAAAAACCAAGAAAAAAACCCTAAATTAAAATCAGAATAAAGATTTGACTTAAAACATAAAAGAAGAAATTCCATACTTATCGTACCCTGTAGTTCCTAGATACAGCTGCACATCTGGTGTGTGAGATAATGTGCTGTTTAGAGACCATGGTAGAACACAGAAAATTGGAAATGAGTTTCAAGTCTTAACACTACATTTCTTCACTACTGGGAGCAAGTAAGGTCCTGCTTTTCACTCTTTTTGTAGGTTGTGTGATTTGATTCCCTCTGGTTTTTTGCTCTGTAAATAATATAGGCATGAAGGAAATTGGGAAAGTAATGGCTCTGTAAGTATTTTGTGCAGAACAGCTGAGAAGGTTTTTTATCAATTCTCAGGCCATGTACCAAAGTTTAATTGTAATATTGGCCACAGGATAAAAAAATACGAGATGCTCGGTTGAGGCCATGGATGGAGCAATAAAAACAGCGTGTATCTTATTCATTCACTTACCACATAATATAAATCGTCAAAGCCAAAGGCAGTGGCTTGCCATTCTCTGCAACAGAGGATATTCTCTCAGGACTACCTGGTGCTACAATTCACTTTTGCCACAATCCCACCTCTGTTATTTGCATGTTCCTAGCCTGTAGCTGTCAGACAGGAGAAGTTAAACCTGCAGCCATCGTGCTTCCCTGTTACTTTGTACTGAGACTCCTGGGTGTCTGCATGGGTCTGACTTCTGGAAGGGAATACTGTCCTTGTACAGTCATGCAAAATGCAAGACATTTTACCAAAAAAATGACCCAGCTGTAGTGCATTTAGCTTTGGACTTAGTGTACAGGAAATCAAGTATATCTCTAAATGTAAAACATCAGACCAGATCTGACCTTTTAGTACTTCCACACAGTGGTGGGAGCATCACAGCCTGGCTGCGAGGCCAGGGAAGTGGCACCAGACAGAGGAGCAAACCAGAAGTGTAGTGACCCTTCCTCTCCCTCCGGTCTGTTTATCCCATGTAGTGACCATGGAGATAAAGGGGGAAAAGCAGCTGAGTGAAGCATGTTGTTGGCATTCCAGGGAAGACATCTCCTCCTGAGTATTGAGCAGCAATGAACTGCACATCAGAAGTTTTTGGACATTTTGATCCATACTCAGCTGTCAGAATTTTTGCAGAATTTTGAGCAAAGTCAAACCAGAGCTTATTTTATAAGACATACAACTTATCTGCACTAATGAAGTGTTGCACTTTGGTGGCTGGAAGGAGATCTGCTGAGATCCTTCTTTTCCGGAGCATGATTTGGAAATAATAACTCTGTTCAGTGAAGTAACATAATCAAGCTCCTTCTTCCCTGAATGTAGGGGATAGCAATCCTTGCTTCTCACCGAGTGCATCCATCCCGCTCTCCTCCACGCATGGCTTGTGGACAGGAGAAGCTGCTGTGCTTCAAACAAGAGCTGGAACGTTCCCAGCCTCAAAGAAGAACAGGGAAACCAGATTCGCTAACCAATTTCTGAGCCGAAATCTGTAGCAGACTACCTTGCATATACTCTGGTGAATTTGATGGTTGTGATTGGTCCAGATTAGGTTTGTACCAGTGGGTGATCCAGGCACACAGAGAAGTGGCACAGGGCTGTGCTCCATTTATCCTTATCCCTGCAGCATCACAGGCAGGTAGGACAGGCAAACAAGCCCTTCCCGAAATGGTTCATCACAAGAACTGGCACTTCCGTTTGTATCAGAAGCTGCAATGTGATTTGATGTAACGAGTTTATTGGCCTGATCATGGAGACTCAGAGACTTATAAAATCACATTTTTATTACTGATTCAGTCACGCACATACATATTTATAGCTTTGTAATTGATCACATAGGGCAACACATTAAATTTTAATACAGGGAATTACTTCCTGTCCCTGTAGAACCACCTTTTGTATCCACAGGAGACAGTTTAAACATTTACAGCAAGTTGCTTTTATGTCTGTCATATACTTACTACCAGCTTTGGTCTAGGCAGTTACATTTAGATTTGTTTCCTTTGATCTCCACAATCTGTGGGAAAACACGCATTAGAAACAAGAAGGATTGCGTGACTTTTGAAACCTGGCATCACTTACACATCACCAGTTCTTGCAGCTTCTCTTTATCAGCTCGCATCTCACATCTCATGTTCTTAAAAACCTGCTCCTCCTAAACCCTGAATGTTTGGGGTTTGAGATTACTCAGGGCACTTCTTAACACTCATTCCCAAACCTATTCATGACCAGTGCTTAGGTTTCTTATACAGACTCAGAATTTGACAATTTAATGAAAAACACCTCACTTTGTCCTGTTCAGTCAGTATGTGAATTAAGCAGTGCCTGGAAGTCTTATTAGCAATTATGGATCCATCTGAACTGGTTTATTCAACTTTTTAAATAGTAGTGAGAACTGACTACTGCAAATTGGTAATTTTCAGAGTAAATCTTAAATTAGCAAAGTCTGTTTTGGAAGCAAATTCATTATTTTCTAGGGAGATCAAGACTGTGGTCAACTGAGAAAAAGAATAGCCTCAAAAGAAATCTGAAAACCGAGGTGTTTAAGGAACACTTTGGTTTTGTTACTCTGCATGGTCAAGTCCTGGAGCAGGGAAAAGTCAAAGGGGTTGTTAGGGGAATGTGGATAGGAGCATCCATGGAACCTTCCTGGCTGAAGGTGTCCCTGCCCATGGCAGGGGGTTGGAACAAGATGATCTTTAAGGTCCCTTGCAATCTAAACCATTCGGTGATTCTGTGATTGTCATAACTTTTTCAGGGAAAAAAAATAGGTTCTGCTTTTAGACAGCCTTTCCTGTAAAACACCTTTAGTGTGCCTCCGAAGAGAACACTTCCCCCTGCCCTGTTTCTAGGACTGTACATTTTCTGGCATGTATGTTTCAGACATATGTGCCTTAAAAGCCACATGCTAAAGTGCCATTCCCCTCACCCCCAGCCCCCCATGGATGATTTGTCTGCTGTCAGGCCTTGTTTCACCAACTGCAAGCACCCTGCTAGTACAGTTCTTTTACACAACCTGGAAATGTTATTCTTTATATGCCAATTGGAATACATCAAATGCATAGTGAAATGAGACCAAATTAAGACTTGGGGTTATGTGCAGTGTAATTCACAGTAAAAGAAAGATTGGAAGATGTAAAGATGTGTTGAATGTGCTCTCTTCTTGTTTGATACAGATGTGGAGCAAATAGGTTTGAAATTATATTTTTGCATGCAAATGACAGCAATTTGTATTAACTCCTATTGTGCTAGAATGTAACATTTTCATCTGATCTAAGCCTTTCTGTCTTCAGATCTTCTTTCTGTTCTTACAGTGCATTTACAAAGATCTTGGATATTAATTAGCTTGGTAAATTCCTGCAAGGGAACAAACCAGGCACATGTTATGACATTCCTCCAGGCAATCTAGGTGTCAAACTCATCTCCCTTTGTTAAACACAAGTCATGGATTTCTTTTATCAGGGCAGATGACTGACCAACTTCTAATTAAGCCCCGTTAAAACTTACATGGTGACTGGATTTCAAATTTGAACCTTGTCATTTTCCAAGTGTCTTAAACCTGTCATTTTGTTTTTTCCAAAAAGGAATTCTGATTTTCCTATTCTTGGGGACATAAAAAATGGCTGAATAAATTAAAAGGGATTAAAATTGGGTTTCAATAGGACCTTACAGTATGAAGTCACTGTTAGTACACCATTATGAAGACCACAATGGCTGCAGGTGTGGCTGGCTCCTGCCAGGCAAAGGCTAATATTGTTTCACCTTAAAACTTAATAATCGGGCAGCCTCAGTCAATGATTTTCTCTTCTTTAAGAGAGTGATTCATTTAGGAAAGCAGCATGCATGCATGTGCGTAGGCAGCAGTGAAATACTTCTAAGTGCCCCAGTGTGCTACCTCATGCTAAGTGGTTTGAAAAGGAAAAAGAATTTTAATTTAATTTAGAAAACTGCTGTGGCCTTCCACGCATTCGGCAGGGAGGACACAAGCTGCGAGCAGGCGTGGGACAGGGAGCTCCAGCACAGCCCCAGCTTCCACACCGGCTGCATGGTGGGGAGGAGGACAACCCTCAGCCTGGCCTTCATCCCAAACCTGTGCTGCGGTCTGGAGCAGGTGGGGAAAGGCAGTGGGAAAGGGCTTGCCCAGCAAGGGAAAGGTTTTGGTGCAGTCCTGGGGCGGTGCTCACCCCCAGGCGTTTCGTGAGCCTCCATCTCGTTGAAAAGATGTCAGTGGAGGAGCTTCTCCCCAGTGTGTGACCCTGATGTCCCCGGGCTGCATTTCCAAAGCAGCCTCTGCCCCGGGGTTTGCCCTGCTGCGCTCCCTGGGCAGCCTGATCCACAACACCAGGCGCTGTTTGAGCAGCAGTGGGTCTCCCTGTGCCTGTGTCGGTACCAATGCAGCCTGATCC
>VWPU01017215.1:22279-81871 GCA_013398955.1 Callaeas wilsoni
GCTACCTGTGCCCCTGATGTCCCCGGGCTGCGTTTCCATTGCGCCCCCGGGCGCGGCGCTGGCCCTGTGGCGGTACCAATGCAGCCTGATCCGCGACACCAGGCGCTCTTTGAGCAGCAGTGGGTCTCCCTGTGCCTGTGTCGGTACCAATGCAGCCTGATCCGCGACACCAGGCGCTCTTTGAGCAGCAGTGGGTCTCCCTGTGCCTGTGTCGGTACCAATCCAGCCTGCTCCGGCACTGCCCTCGTGTTTCTGTCACAAAGCTTTTAAGCAGAAATATTTTTCTTAGGGAGATGCCACAAATGCAGCGAGCAGCTCCCAGGGCTGGGGTCTGACCCTGCTGCTTTCGGTGCATTCATGAAAGCGCACGTGGGCAGCAGGGTTTCCAGGAAGAAACATCTTCCTTGAAGAAAACAACAAAAGCGTTCTCTAGAAGAGAGCTTTTAACCTGAGACCATTAGTCAATCTCCTCTGCCCAGCTGATGGACTCTTGGATACATCCACACACTTCTTCAAACAGCAGGAGGATTCAGGAGGAATTCTAGAGTCACTGGATAACCCCAGTTAACTGGTTCTTTAGCAGGAGCTTGCCCAGGAACTTGGGGTGACCACAGCTTTCCTGAGATGTCAGTGCAGAAAGCACTTAGGGCAGCTCTTTTCCACTGGGAGCTTTCCATGCTGAGCTCTGCGGTGACCCTGCCTGAGCCAAGAGTGGTGCCAGGAAAATACCGTTTAATGCTTGAAACAGAGCATTTCCTCCCTAACCCAGCTGAGGGTTGGGAAGGAAATGCACCCTCTGACAGGATGCACTGAACTGTGAAAGCTGAGGCAAAGTCCAGAAACTTGGATTTTGTTTCTGTTCACTCTCCCCTGGCTACAGTTGTCTCCCATTAAAGGCAGTTCCGAAGCACACACACTGTTCTCCAGGAATGGGATCTTTATCTCCATCACGTCACTGGCAGGTTGTTAGAAAATGCAGCCTGCAGTGAAGCAACACAAAAATCTTATGCTTGATTTAAATAATGCTGTTCATTGCCCATTAAAATGTAACTTCTTGCTTTAAAAAAAGATTAATTAAAATGTACAAGAATGCAATTCAGTTACATTTTATGCTTCAGCCCAGTGCTCACTTTTCATCACTCATTCCCAGAAGTAGTATTCAGGGAAGCACAGCATTCTCAGTTCTGCCATTAAAAGCACAAATGACTATCAAACCTGTTCTTTTCAAAAGCCTGGCTCAAGTATCACCATTGTTAGATTTTTCATAACATATTACTTTGGTCATTACTGTTTTGCAAGATAATTGTATCAGCGATCTAACTTTTGACAGTATCCAAAGTGGCTGAAAATAGTTCACTGCAGCACCTTTGTCTTTTAAAGGCCATTTGGGGCTTGTTATTTTAATCCTTGTGCAGCCTGATTTATCACTTCAAACATCTGTCAGCTGTGCTTTGTCTTGAAATTGATAGTGATAGTGTTACTGATTTTTCAAGAGCAGCTGGTAGAGGTTCATTAGTTAAGCTCTCAAAGGGAGTAGATAACTGTAATATTTTTCTTTGTTAATCATCTCTTACGCATCGTAATAATACAGAGCTTGAAATCTGCTAGAAATGCACAGCTTCTCTCTGTTTCTAACTCGTCAGAAGCATCCTTTCATTCTTTAAATCTGGCTCGATTATTAAAACTCTCCTCTTCATAATGCAGTAAAAAATTGAATAATGGCACATGAGTGGGAAGAGCGAAAAAACAGCCTTTGCTGTGTCGCATTTAGCGCTGAGGGAGGTCATCGGGGTCTCAGAGTTCGCATCCAAACACGAAACAACTCCAGAGAGGAGATTAAGGGCTCTTCCATAATTGATTTTTAATTTAAACTTTACAAGGCATACAAAACCTCATGACAGCTTCAGTAAAGTCAGGTTCATTTCTAACAGATACAGCAGTTTTCTCTTCATGCACTTTCCCTGCCGCACTAAACAGCCTTCGCGGTTAACTACGATTCCTAAAACATTTCCTCCCCCAGAAATCTCTGCCAGCCAGCCTCCAGCTGAGCACCACGGTGACTCCTGCCCGGAGCTTCCAGGGACCAGAGCATCTGTGAAGTCTCCTGCAGCTGAGAGCGTATCAGCGCTAGCGCCGGTTCCACCGGCAGCGCTCACACACAGATAATTACCGCTTGAAATTAGTATTTTAATGAACTGATCCCGGCAAACGTAAAGCGAAATCTCCCAGGCATTAAGGAAATAAGCAGGAGGGAAACTTATTAACTGTAAAGTTCAGCAGACGGCTGGTTGGCAGGTGCCGGCTTGGCAGAGGGGCTGAGTGTTCCTGCTTCCCTTTGTGGGAAGAGGAGGCTGGGCTGGGGCTTGGTCCTGCAAGCTGCCATGGTTTTTAGGGACGGGCTTTAGTGGGATTTGGCAGTGCTGGATCACTGGTTGGACTCGATGATCTTTACCGTCTTTTCCAACCTAAATGATTCCATGAGCTGCACCTGCAAGCAGCACAACTTCAGTGTAGATTGAAAACACCTGGCACATCTCACAGGATTTCCAGGTGAATAGGATCGTCTTCTAAATGTCTGCTATAAATAACTAAATGCCAGATCTCCACCCTAAAAACACATCTCAGTCCCATAAAACAATACATGTGGCCATAGCACCAGTGAAGCTCAGTACAAAATAGATTGTGAGAATTCAGCCTGATTTTCAAGAGAAAGCACAGAGTGACTGAAGGAGCCACTTGAGAATCAGTGGGTGTTATTTGGTGCTAATATAATAATAATCTAAGTTTTTTGTATCTACTGTATCTCAATTTGATATTTTTATACAAGACTTTTTCAGACCCTTCACAGAAAGGTTTACATTTCTGTTACTTTCCCATCCTTCAAGAATGAATGCCTCATATATAGTGAAGAACTAAAATTACTTAGTGAAATCTAAGAAAAAATTTTAAGAGTTGTTCCCCTACAAACATACAAATAAGAGACCTAATTTTTATCTCAAAGATCTCTAATTTAGATTTAATGGGGGGGAAAAAACCTCAAAAAGTTGAAGTCTTCGAGAAGAGAATTGGTGCACATTTTTTGGCAAGAAACATTTCTCAGAACAAATTTTCTGTTCTCTCAGCAAAAAGGTAGATCAATTCAATGCATGGATATAATTTAAAAGCAATCTATGCTCTAAGCAATTTATCCAATTGCAGCTGGAGGGAACACTTCAGATAACCTAAAACTACTTGTCAGGGTTGTGAAAAAGGCACATTTTTGAAATAGGAAATCTTTGCAGGCTTTATTTTTAATTTTCACTCTTTTCTTCTGCTGCTTCTTCCTCCCAGTTTTGTTTCTTTACCGAAGCACTGTTTTAGTAAAATACTATTTTGCTTGCTTGCACAAATTGGAGAATTTTAAAGTGGGTTTTTTTTTCCCTGTAAAATATGATACTGAGTTTGAAGTATCAATTTTGTTTAAAAAACATGCAATGAAATTGTATCTGGATTTGGAAATTTCTCCCAACAGACCCCTTTTAGATTTGTATTTTCGTCTATGGGTTATTTAGATGTTATCATCTCGTATTCTCATTAAACCATAGATTTCTACCTGTACCTTCCCTGGCCTTTAGGTGGGTGCAGGTGTAGACAGAGATCTTTCCCTCTGAGATGGTTTGAAGAGGAATGACAAAGCCCCTTTCAGTGGTCCGGGCTGGCTGGACGTGCGCCCAGGCGTGGCCAGGAAGGCCGAGGGCACCTGGCCCGTGTCAGGAATGGGGTGGGCAGCAGCACCAGGGCACTGATTCTGCCCCTGGACTGGGCACCGGTGAGGCCACACCTCGAGTGCTGTGTCCACTTCAAGAAGGACACTGAGGGGCTGGAGTGGAGCCAGGGAAGGGAATGGAGCTGGGGAAGGACCCTGGCCTTTAGGTGAGTGCAGGTGTAGACAGAGATCCTTCCCTCTGAGATAGTTTGAGGAGGAATGACAAAGCCCCTTTCAGTGGTCCTGGCTAGCTGAACGTGAGCCCAGGTGTGGCCAGGAAGGCTGGTGGCACCTGGCCCGTGTCAGGAATGGGGTGGGCAGCAGCACCAGGGCACTGATTCTGCCCCTGACTGGGCACCGGTGAGGCCACACCTCGAGTGCTCTGTCCACTTCTGGGCCCCTAATTCAGGAAGGACGCTGAGGGGCTGGAGTGGAGCCAGGGAAGGGAATGGAGCTGGGGAAGGATCTGGAGCACCAGGAGCGGCTGAGGGAGCTCGGGGGGCTCAGCCTGGAGAAAAGGAGGCTCTGGGGGTCGGGCTCTGCTCCCAGGGAACCAGCAACAGGATGAGAGGACACACGGTCTTAAGCTGCACCAGGGAAGGTTTAGGTTGGACATTTGAAGGAATTTCTTTACAGAAATTGTGACTAGATACTGGAGTGGGTTTCCTAGGGAGGTGGTGGAGTTACCATCCTTGAAAGCGTTAAAGGAAAGCCTGGATGTGGCACTCAGTGCCATGGTCTGGTTGAAATGGTGGTGTTTGATCACTGGTTGGACTCGATGATCTTGGAAGTCTTTTCCAGCCTTAATGATTCAATGATTCTGTTTACAAGCAGAAAATGTAATGGGCTGTAAAGTTCAGTCATGAAGGCTTTCTTTTCTGCTGAGGCATCTTCTTATTGTAGTTTTAACTACACAAGGCAGAGGTAAAATTGTTAAAATAATCCAATTCTGTTAGTTACTGAACGGGGGATTTCTGACCACCCTCCCTGAGTGAAAGAAAGTTGCAATAGCCTTTAAAACTTTCCACGTTGTAACCTCCCTGACTTGTCTGGGAGACTTTGAGAAGTCTGAGTACTCTGCCACTGTCCAGCTAGAGATCAGCATCCCCCACTCCCAGCTCTGCAGTTTCTCCCCATAATGGATATATTTGCTGGATTGGGCATGCTGAACCCCACAGTCTCTCTTTATCATCCGTTTCAAAATGAGAAAGAAATCAAGCAAGTGAACTCTTGAATTTCTGACGTAATTTCATCTTTGCACCAGCATGTTTTGAAGTGTGCACCAGAGTGCACCAGGAGAGAGAAAAACAAGCACAATAACCTGCTAGTGTTTATTTATTTACAGTTTAGCAAGGAGGAGGCTGTAGAACCTAGAAAGGCCTTTTGGGTGCCTGGGGAGTGAGGGCACCCTCAGTTACAAAATTCAGCCTCTCTTCTGGATACTCACATCCCACCAGCCCACCCCCAGCTCAGTGCTCGGTGGATTACAGAATCACAGAAGGGTTTGGGTTGGAAGGGATCTTAAAGCTCATCTCATTCCAGCCCCCTGCCATGGATGGGCAGGGACACCTTCCACCAGACCTGACTGCTCCAAGCCACATCCAACTTGGCCTTTTTGCTTCATTGCAAAGCAACTCCTCAACATCCTGAAAAATAAGGCTGTGACTGGATGGAACAAACATGGCACTCTTATACAGTCCTGCTGAAGGATGTTGCTTAACTCTCAAATTCCTCGCAGCACTCCTGACAGCAATCACATCTGCAGCCATAAAACCCTCCACAGCCTCTGTCTTTGAAAAAAAAATTTAATAATCAGTAAAGTTCAAGCTCAGCTTGTTGTGATGAATTATTAGAGCCCGTCATCATTTTCTTGGGGGGAAAAAAAAGACTAAAAGACTATAATGGAACACAATTTTATGTTTTTTCCCATTTAATTGATGATGGGCTGAGTTTTTATTAATATTTCTGGGCTCCAGTGTAAGATGCTGAAAAAGCTAATATGAGATCATTGTATCTGGTTAATGTGTACGCTTTGCAAAATTGATAAGCCTTGTCAAGACATAAATTATTTAAAATTTGATAAATGTGTTGAAATCACTGAATTTTCAAACAGATAAAGCAGAGTTATTTCTCTTCCCCGCCACACACCCCCCTTCAAACTGGGGCTTTTGTGCAGCCACTCCATGGGGCCGCGTTATCTCACGGCCTGTGAGGCTCCAAAATGAGCACAGGGGACCCAGAGAGGGGTCCTGTGCTGCTGCAGAGGGGACACGAGTGTAAACCCATGGGACACTTGGGCATGGAAGCAGCAGAGAGTGAGCAGGCCACTGGAATCCTCCCCCAGGATGAGTTTTTCACTGGTGAAACTGGGGGCTAGAGGAGTGGTGGTACCCCTCCTCTCCAGCAGTGGGATGAAAAGCTCCCAGTGAGCAGCAGAATGGTGCTTCAGAGCTGTTTATTCCAACAGACCAATTCATTTCAGCTAATTGCTGAGAGTTTTTAAATGATTCCTGGCAGGGGTGAAGCTGAAGGAATGATTGCTGGTGATTGATGAATAACCTGGATAAAATTCCCAAAGCACCAGAACTATTAACTCTTGCATGGGGACACCTGCTTTTATTTAGTGTCCTGCCCACAGAGAAAGGCACCAGAGTGAGTTCCAAATGAACCCAAATTTGGGCAAATAGAGAAAATAGAGCATTCACTGATACCAGTGTCTCATCAGTGTAAGCTCATTTCTCAAAAATAGCTCACAGGGAATGTTATTTAACCCTGTGCTGCTCTGCCATGGTCAGGATCATGCATGGAAGAGGGAGATTTTGAAGAGCAATCCCCATCTTTTAGAGGAGGGCACAGGAAGAGCCAGAGGTTTGAAGTTTAAAACTCCATAAATATAAACCACACCGCACTGATTTGAGCTGTTCTCGCCATTTACACAGCAAAAGAAAACAGAGAGACGCTGTGGATGGGGCCAAGATTGTGTTTCTTACTGGAAAATATCTACAGGCTAATGGAAATTTTAGGGTAACTGGCTGCCATTTTACAGCCTCTGTAATAGGGGAAAAGATTGGGTGATTTCTGTGTGGAAATTGATGATTTGGAAGGAATGGGAAAAGACTGGTGCAGCAGAGGAGAACTCCAGCAATAGCCATCTGTTTAAATGGGTACACTAACTTCTCTAAGCTGGTATTTTTCAAATACCCTACCAGCAATATTTTTCACTATGGAGATGCATTATAGTGAAATGGAAAGATGCTGAGGAAGTCGTTTTTTCCAGCATGTGCTGCATTCTTTTAATACAGATTTTTTTATTGCCCGGAAATTGCTAACCAATGTGAATAAACAGCTGAACAAAGCCATCGGCCCTTCCTCACTAACAGCAAAATGCAGCCAGCGAGGGAAGGGCCTTGGGAAAACCGAGTGTTAGAGTTGGGTTCTCTTATATTGCAGAAAGCTTTATTCAAAACAGGAAAAAAATCTGCACGCCACAAAGGTTTTACATTACAAAAGCACAAATATTCTTCACATTTCTGAACAATGCCCCCTCATTCCTGCTGCTGCAGCGTGCACTGAGCAGAACCAGGCGGTTCTTTGTTAAGCACCTTTTTACTGAATATTTGCAAAACACAACCAATTTACCAGCCCGAGCTACGAGGTCCCTTCCCCACAGCCCTCTGAGCTGACAGCTCTGTCAGCTCCTGGATCTCACTCCTGTAATGAAATCAGTGAAACAAGGCAGCACTAGGATGGAGCAGAGTCAAGAGTTAAGGCTGTGCAAGACTGGAGAATACCACAGCCTTGCAAAATACTTCAAAAAAGAGGAGGAAAAAAAGACTCAAGTGTATGATATGGCTTTCTGCAGTGCCTAGGGATTGCTGTCTGGGCCTTAAACAGGAGTATTGCATCCTTACAATTCAATTTATCAATGATTTCACATTCCTGTATTATGAAAGCTGTTTTCGTGCCACATGAAATAGCCCAGGTCACTGTAGCTTCAGGGGTGTGTTTCATTATCCCATGAGCAAACCTCATTTGGTGTAACACATACATAAATAAAAGTAGCAGTAGTCTAGCAAGGTGCAATTCTGTGATTTCACCACCATGGTCTTGAAATACTTTTGCCCCGATACGTTATTGATGGGGCAAGCCCGCCTGGCTTTAGCATGTGTTAATGTTTCCCACCCTTCAGCCATCCCCAACCCTATACCCACATATTTCTTCTTTTTCTGTCAGAGCCTTCAGCAAAGCACCGCTGGGAAAGCAGCTCTCTGCCATCTCATCTGGTGTGAGAGCCCCCAGAAGAGACATACACTGAGCACGTGGCTCAATGTCCTCTGGATCTCTTCATAAAAGGCGAGGGGAGAAAAGCCAAAGAGCCATTGCATGGATTTCAATAAACATTGCAGAAGACAAGTAGCCCAGAAGGACATTTGAGGGTGTTCCTGTGCCCTTGCAGAGGACAGTCAGAGCGGGGTGCAGACACCGGCAAAGCCAGAATCTCCTGTGAACAAAACAGCTTCCTTTCCATATATTTCACCTTAAAATATCCAACCACTTTTCTCTCTGACTCAGTTACTAACAGCAATACCAGCCATAGGTGCCTGTGGTTTGAGTGGTCATTAGCATTTTAAATAGCATTTCATTTAGCCATGCAAATGAGGGCAGTTTCTGGTATTCCAGCACTGCCAGGCCCCTGGGCCCAGCTGTAATCTAGAAATGCAGCGGAAAAGCCTCTTTTTTGTGCTTCTCAAGGCCTCAGGTCAGATTTGGGATGGGTGAATGTGTGCAGCACTTCCTTCTTCTTGTGAGCAGAGTCACTTCTCTGCAGCAGGGGAGTGATTTCCCTGGCAGTGGGGATGGCCAGCATTCTCAGCATCACACAGCTGATCTTGGGCTGGTGACAGGCTTCAGAGTGGCTGAAGAACCACACATAAACATGACAGAGCTTCACCAGGAGCTTTCCATCAGAGCAGAAGTGATGTTTCCCGCAGCATCATTATGACAGCGCTATTTGAGCTGGTACAGATCAGCATCTGTCACTGTTTCCATTAGAATCTCCTGTTTCCCCAGGTTCGTAGCTCAGCCATAAAAAAGTATAAGATAGAGGCAGAGAGTTGACATACAAGGTCTCTGGCTGAGAGTGATCGCTCTTGTCTTTTCTTCCCCCGCTTTTAATCTGAAGAAGGAAATAAGGTATTTCTGCAGAGACACACCTGGCCACTGCATTTCCACCCATGGATTTATTTATAGTGAAAAATAAGTGATAGGACAAGCGGAATGGCCTTAAGCTGAAGGAGGGCAGGTTTAGATTAGTTATTAGGAAGAAGTTCTTTGCTGTGAGGGCAATGAGGCACTGGAACAGGTTCCTGGAAGTGTTGATGGCCAGGTTGGAAGGTGTCCCTGCCCATGGCAGGGGGTTTGGAACTGGATGATCTTTAAGATCTCTTCCAACCCAAACCATTCTGTGATTTTATGATTTAGCAATAGTGATGGTCACCTTTCAATATTCAAGCTGTGAATGTTGCTGCTGTTCCGCATTTCATCTTAACTACTGCATTAGGGGTGATCAGGAAGGACACGTCGTAGTGGGTTGGGGCTCTGGTTTGGAGCCCATTGCTGCAGAACAGGCCCCAGCAAAGATTAAGGGCTTTGGAGTTTCTAATCTTTGCCAGATGATGAAATGAAAAATTGCAATTTATAGAAATAACAGCTGGATATTGTAAAAACAGAACCCTGTGAGGAACCACAGGCATAGGGATAGATCAGGAGCAGAGGGAAAAGCAAGCCCAGCATTGAGGTTTCCCTCATGAGACAGGAAGCACAAAATCCCACCCCACACATTCCACGTCTGCACTCCATGTTTTGGCTGCTTTAAGCAAACTTTCACCCCATAATCTTGCTGCTGGAGAGTGAAAACTCCATCCCTGCGTTATACTGGGATCCACCACCTGCATCCTGGCACTGTCAGATAGATCAGTGATGAAGTGAGAGCAGCATTTTGCCAGGAGGAAGGGCCAGCAGAGTTTGTCGCTGGGGACACAGGCAGGACAACAGTGTCCTTTCTTATTTCCATTTTAAGCACCTCTTTGTTCAGTTCACACGTTTTGTAGAAATAGTTGCAGCTGAAAAAGTTTTTCTTTTGTACATTAGGACAATTGTGTAAGGCAGTTCTAAACAGAACAGACCCTGAAAACATGTTCTCCAAAGCTTTTACTCAAGACTTAAAGGACCTAAAAAGTCAGATGATCATTTCTAGCCTATTGAAACACAGATCTTGCTTCTGACCTCTGGATCATACTCTCGAGTTCTGCATTTCCAACAGGACTTCTCTGCCAGAGTGAACAGGAAGAACACGCCAGGGAAACGTGTCTCTGCACTGAGTTGGGAATTTTACTAAAACCTGTGTGTTTGACTCTCAGATCTTAAGGCCATTCTGTCACTACCAAAAGGAGGTTTTTGCTTTCTGATTGCAGACTCAGCTTGGCCTTGTCATGCACCTTAAAACTGAACTGTGCTGTGTGGCTGAGAGTGCTCAGCGCTTCTGGAAGGCTGGGCCTTGCTAAGCACAGGCAGCTGAGCAGCTGAAACCAGCACACCAAAAATAGGGCCATGTTCGTTGTGTCAAACTAAGGGCACAAACGTGCAGACTAAGTTTGGATCAAAGGGAAAAAGCAACACCAGAAAAGACAAATGTACAGTAAACGGTTTAGGACACAATTACAGCAACAGAACAGGATTTTAAGCTTAAACCAGCCTGAAGTGAGAAGTGAGGAGAAAAAGAAAGGAGCTGGAAAATCACAATGTTCTATTTCACTCCATCTTTTAGCAGAGGGGCCACTTTGGCCTTCAGGGTGTCCACTTTCCTCAGTAATGTTTTCATCTAACAAATCTGTGAGCATGGGGCACCTGCCTGCTCTTGCACATCACAGCCATCAGCCTGTCCAGAGGTTTACCCATTTGTCCCCGTGGATGGCTCTTACTGAGATTTTTTGCATCTTCCATAAGCTATTTTGAGTAAAATCCTTGAGCTTGCATAGGGCAGTAGAAATTACTCATTACAGTGGTCCAGGTGATTGAGTCAGACCCTATTGGTATAAAAATAAATATTAATGGCTCCTTTTTTATCCCGGCTGTTTTATTTCCACCCTTCACACAGCTCTCACTTTCTGTTTCGGAGCAGGTGTTCTGTGATGCCAGTCGGGTCGTACAAGCTGCGGACGTGCTGGACTGGGAAGACAAGGATGCTGCAGAGACACTGGTTGACAACGTGGTCCATTCCAGGATCATCAACCCTTTACGCCTCTTTGTTAAGCCATCTCCAGTGCTGAAACACGGCCAGGTGTCCTACTCGGACAGCATAGAAAACTTTTGGGATTGGTTGTCCAACATCACGGAGGTTCAGGAGTCTCTGGCACGAACTAAACGCAGACCTATAGTAAAAACTGGAAAATTCAAGAAAATGTTTGGATGGGGTGACTTCCACTCCAACATCAAAACTGTAAAGCTGAACCTCCTGATCACGGGAAAAATCGTCGATCACGGCAATGGGACCTTCAGTGTTTATTTCCGACATAACTCCACAGGTCTGGGGAATGTTTCTGTCAGCCTGGTGCCACCTTCCAAAGTGGTCGAGTTTGAACCCTCTCCACAGTCCACGCTGGAGACCAAGGAGTCCAAGTCCTTCAACTGCCGCATCGAGTACGAGAAAACAGACCGCGCTAAAAAAACTGCCTTGTGCAACTTTGACCCTTCCAAGATCTGCTACCAAGAGCAGACCCAAAGCCATGTCTCCTGGTTGTGTTCCAAACCCTTCAAAGTCATCTGCATTTACATCGCCTTCTACAGCGTAGATTACAAACTGGTGCAGAAGGTCTGTCCCGACTACAACTACCACAGCGAGACGCCGTACCTGTCCTCCGGCTGATCCGGCCTGGAGCTGCGGGATCCGTCATAAAAACGAGCATTCCCATTAACCTTTTGGAGAAGAATATGTTTTCCTATCAGGTCAAAAAGTCTCTAAAAACTGTAGCTGTGTTCGTGCTGTATCGTAACTAATCCAGCTGTTTATGTAACAGTCGTTTTCATTTGAGGCCGTTGCGTTTTAGCTCTCTCATCATTCGTAAGGGAACTGCCAGGCAGGCACGTGACAAAAATCAAACAAAATTATGTCTGTAATGAACATTGATCTTGAAAATCACTTTTTTAAATGACTCCATGGCAGAGAGGTTGTCTTTTACTTGAATTGGACAGCACTTAGCTGGGCCTATTTCTCATTGGGAACTTCAGGTGACAGTAGAAAGAACAAACGATGAAGCAGCCTCAAAGCTGCTCATACTCAAATTCCAAATAAACAGCTCTCCCACTGATTTCATAAAGAATGTTACACAGAGGGCTCAAGTAGTCAAGTCCAAATACTAAGAGGAAGTGTTAATTCTGTGAAGAAAAGGAAAGAAATCTGCATTTTTATGAGTTGTAGTAGCTGTAGGTATTCATTGAAGTGGAGAGTGAGTAGTTCTTCCTTCAGACTTCCTACCCATGGATATGCAATGATGTAATTAGACCTCGATGAGCTTTAGTTTATTAGACCCCACAGGTGTGCACGTGTGGTGTACATTCCTTCCTCCCGTGCCCACCACGGGGTTTGATTCCTCTCTCACATTCACACACACCCCAGTATGAGTTTTACAGCAATAGAGAATATATAAATACCTGGGAAAAAGATAATCTCTGTTTAAGTCAACCTGGGATACTGGAAGGTGTCCCTGCCCATGGCAGGGGGTTTGGAACTGGATGATCTTTAGGATTCCTTCCAACCCAAACCATTCTGTGATTCTATGAACACGAGCTGGCTTCCAGGCAAAGGAAGCAATTATTTTGCTATCCAGCCTCTGAGCATTAAAGTGCAGCAAGGAAAACAGATCACAGCGCAAGGGCGATACCTGAACAAGGAGCTTTCTCCTTCTTGGCACCAGCTGTTCCCTTAGCACTGCGCTGCACACCTGAAGTCAAAGTATCAGCCGTGACAAAGAGAGAGAACAACAAAAATCTATGCACCCTCACCTCATAAAGCAGGTTTGAAACAGATGATAGAAATGCTCAGCCAGGCATTCGCCTAGTGCAGAACCAGCTCCCTGCACTGCAGTTAGAGCAAGGCAGGGTCCAGCTGTGGGTGTGCTTCACCAGCTGTTGTCCCACCACAGTCAGGAGTGGTTGGCTCTGGCCACGCAGCTTCCAGCATCATCCCCTGTGCTTTCCCTGGGTATTGATCTGCTGCTGCTGCCAATTTGCTCTCCTGGTCCTTCGTGACAGGTCGATGTCACAGGTCCTGTGGAAGGAGCTGGCTGAGGAAGCGCTGATTGCCTCCGATCAGACTCATATGCAGGGTTCAAGAAGTTACACCCAGCTTAAACAAAGCACTATTGAAATACTCTGTTTGGTGATGTGCACACAGACAAGTGACTGTGGCACCTCGGAAAGACTCACTCATGAGATTAATTCTTATTTCCTTGGTAAACACACAAAAAAATTACTCTGTTAAAAATATACGAGTAACTGGGTGATTTGTTTTTCTCTTTAGGTGACAAATTTAAATGTGTGGTTTAGTTTGATCAATAATCTAAATGTTTTCCTTCATCTTATTTCATACAGTCTCTCTCAGTCTATAATGATGTTTTTTAGTTTGCCTATTCCTGTCAATTCCTACAAGTTGGTCTACTTTGTATTCTGTATAGCGTGTCCTCGCCCCAGCTGTACATGAGCTTGGATTTATTGCTACGAGTGCAGTGGTTGGTGCTTTTGTAACTTAGCTGTAAGCCATGATTTTATTGCCATGTATTTTTACTCAGCACTGTAGGCAATTAAAAGAAAACCCTACATGCTATTTATTGTAGAGTATGTGGAAACCATGTATGTATATACACTTAAATATGTGTACATATACAGAACATATGTGTACATGTATTTGTATGTAAATAAAGAGAGTTTATTAAATCTGGCACTTGCTTGTGGCCTATTTGATTTTTGGTTTTAAATGTTGCATGTGTGAAGACCCAAAGTAAAACTAAGGCTCAGCAACATCTCACTGAACATTTTTGCCCGGCTGGAATTTGTTTTTCCAGGAGATATTTAAATGTGGGCTATAGTGGACTGTGTACAAGCCTAGGCAGAGTAGGTTCAGCAGCATTCCATGACATTTGAGAAATGAAGCGCATGTTTTGACGAAGACAATCATTAACTGTTTAATAATTGCACAAGGCACATTCAAAATGAAGGGGAAAGTTTAAACTGGACAACATTCCCAAGCAGGAACACTCTGGGAGAGAGGGCAGCTCGCTGCTGATTCAGCCCTTGCTCAGTTCCTCATCAAAAGGGGAGCTGGATTCTCCTCCTCCCTGGCTGTGGCACCTCCCAGGCCTCAGGAAGACAAACCAGGGGAGAAACTTGCCCCACTCTCCTCCCATCCAGCCCTGGCACAAGGAGGCAGCCTGGCAGCAGGAGAGGGAGAGAGCTGTGATGCCAAAATCCATCACACCCAAGAAGTGCCCACCACTCTTCTTCCAACCACAATACTTTACGAATCAGCTTAAAAGCAGGTGGTTGGGTTTTCTTTCAGATCGATTTTGAAAACGTCACGGCAAAAAAAAAGCACATTCTTACTGCAGTCAAAATCTGATTAAGAAGAAATTATTTATACCCAGCAGGGTAAGCAAAATACAATGCAATGCTGACAGGCTTGATTAGGTCAGATGTCATGCTGCCCATGTAAACAAAAGTAAATGTGATTTCATTTCACACAGAACAGGCCCTGTTTTTAAAAACATTTTCCTGTGTAACAGGTAACTGTTTCAGACAAGTTTCAAATTGTTACTATTATGGCTCTTATTCAAAGGATTTTAAAACAAAAACTTAGATGATTCAATACAATTTTTAAAAAGTGGCTTGAGTGGGAAATGAGGAGTTATAACTGCAGCAACCTAATCTAGAAGTTTTTAATATACAGCCTTTATTTAATGCCAATCTCCACAGGACAGTTTTGCACACATTTGTATCAATGCAAATGTCATAGAATCGTGGAATAACCTGAGCTGGAAGGGCTCCACAGGGATCGTTGAGTCCAGCTCCTGGCCCTGCAGAGCACAGCCCCAAGAACCCCACCCTGTGCCTGAAGCAATTCCTGAACTCTGGCCGGTTTGGGGCTGTGACCACTTCCCTAGGAAGTTCATATGAAATATATAAACTCATTGCTAAATACATTTCCTATTGTTCTCCCCATCCAGTGGATATACGTAGAAAAATTCCAATAAAAAGCTCATTCATGACAAACATATGAAGTGTCAGCTTTTTTCTTTAGCCAGCACTTGGTGCAGAGCTGCAGGAACCGTGCACATCCACGGCTTTTTAGTCATTCCAACTTGAGGAAGGAAATAACAGTTTGGGGTTTTTCTTCTTTTTCCCCTGAAGAATTTTGTCCTCTGGATCTTCAGATTTCTAACCTCCCCGTAGCCCCCATGAGTGGTCACATCCTGCTGCGAGTTCTTCGGCCTCGTCTTCGGCTCCGCAGTGCCGGGGGTCTCTGGGAGGGGCCCACGTGGCAGTGCCCAGGCCCTCACAAGGAGCAGCTGTGCCACAGTGGCCAGCAGGGCAGAGAACAGCAGAGAACTGAGCCTCGTGGGCCATGAGCTCCCTGGGCTTGCACATTTGCTTTTTAGGGTGAATTTACCAAGGAACGGCAAATGAACAAACCCCCGGATGATCCTGATGCAACTGGAAAAACTCTCACAGCAACCAAGCAAGAGTGTTCCATGCAGATCAGCATCCTGTGCTGCTTTTCTTTTTAAATTGTAATTCAAGGACATTATAATTTGCTATTTGTTTTATGCTCTGTTGACCAGCATAATCTGGATAATGTTTTATTTATAGTATAATAATGATTCGTCATTAGCACTGTCTCTATTCAAATTTGCACAGTCGAAAAGACAATAACAAGCTGCACTACACTAAGTAGCTCAATGAAACACACATCAATCAAGTAGATTTTTAGCTGTAGGGTGTCTAGTTTGAAAAACCAGACTTTGCCATTCCCATCTCTCCCTCGTGAGCACCTCCTGCACATGTCCATCCATCAGGAGCAGCGTCCTTCTTTGTTAAAGAACTCGCAGATGAGTTGGGTTTACAGAAGAGGAGCTGAATTACCATGAAACATCCTACTTGTGTCAAACCACACCTCCCTGGGGGGTTGTTGAGCTTGGGGCTGCAAAACCTGTTCAGATCTGCAGCCAGGAGTGATGGGAACTGAACAGAGTCCGCTGGACACGGCCGAGGCTGCTGCCACCAGCTCCATGGCACAGCTCTCCAGCCCCAGATACCTGGGGGTTGTCAGTCAGAAGCAAGCCCAGAGCTGTTGGTACTCTCAAGCAAGAACCCCAGCCATGTAGACTGAATTTTGACAGGAAAAATAAAAAAATTTTTAAAAAAAATCACAAAAAAAATTTCTTTTTCTAAAGATGTAATTTAGTCTCCAACTCAGCACAAATCCAGCACCAGCTGCAGCCCAATTAAAAAGCAATCACAGTCATGGGAAACAGTTTAGTTGAAGAAGAAAAAATCCTACCTTCCTATTCAACAGTAATGGAACAGCCAACCAGGTCAAACAGAGTCTCTTGCACTGCTCTCTGCTTTTGTCCTCAAGTCAGAACAGACAGGGAAGAAACTCCACTGCTTTAGGGACTTTTTAATGTATTTTCTTCATTTTATGGAAAATGCACACTGAGATCAGCTCAGCTGGTCAGAGCACAGTGCTGATGACACCAAGGTCGTGGGTTAGACCCCCAGATGGGCCATTCACTGAAGAGCTGGACTCAGTGATCCTTCTGGCTGCCTTCTAACTCAGAACATTCTGTGATTGTGTTTCCTCACCCAGACATGAGAAGCTGAGCTGTACTGAGGGTTCAGAGGTGATGAACATTCCCCCGTGTCAGTCAAAACTCAACCACCTTTCCCAGCTACCAGCAAAGGAGTGATGTGGGAAGCACAAAGCTGGCACATGGGGAGACCATGGTCTCTTTTGGCTTGCCAGGAGGCCAGACTTGGAACTCCCACCCAGAGCTGGGCCATGGGAGCAGGGCAGGGGCACCCAGGACATGGCCTGATGGCAGGAGTCGAGCACGGACACGATGGAGGAGCCACTGTGCACCAGCTGCCCCTCAAACACCTTCTCAGACACCCCAGTGCTCTCCTTGCCTCTCATGTTAACCATCCTTGAAAAAAAAAAAGGCAGCTTTTTTGCCAGCCTGATGCCAGACCAGCGCTTCACATTCGGTCCTCATCCTGCTCCTCTGCCCTTGGCAGCCCTACATTCCAGCCCCCTCGGATGCAAATCCCATGTCGTTGTTCTCTTGCCTCATTCCTAGACAGTGCGTGGCTCTTTCATCATTACAAGCTAATTAAGCCTTGGCTACATTATCTTAACAGCTCCAAATAAGTTGGTGATCTTCCTGAAAGGTGATACATTATAATTGGTTCCAAATTGGCAGGAAAGAGACTAGGGCAGCATGAGACTCGGAGGTTATTTGAATTAGCCCTGAAGTTAAAAATGGCCAACCCCCACCACACACACACCTAAAGCTATCAAGGTGTTTGCTTTGAACTTCTAGTCAGTGTTACTTCCCAGGAAACAAGCCTTGGCATCTTTTGTGCTAGAGATCCTGCCTGGAGCAACCTGGTCTATGGAAGGTGTCCCTGCCCATGCAGGGGGCAGAATGAGAGGATCTTGAAGGTCCCTTCCAACCCAAACCATTCCATGACTGCAATGATAAACACCTAAGCAGCCATGAGAGAAACATCCCAATTATGGGGTTTTAGATGGGTGCAGAGCACTTGCAGTCCTGCCCTCATCTCAAAAGCCCCTGATGAAATGCAACTCACCCCGAGCTGTTCTAGAGAATGACAAAGGTATGTCTTTTAAAAAATCAGTTCAGGTTTTCAAAACACACGAAGTTCATTTAACTTGGACCTGAGAACACGTTCTGGCTTAGCAGAACTGCTCTGAGAGGAGCTGTCAGTCTCTTCTAAACCAGTAGTGCTCCTTCAAAGAAGAGGTGGTGGAAGAATGTGTCTGAAGCAGGTGATGCTGAGCACTGCTAACCTGGGAGCACGGAATATTTAACACAGATTTCTGAGCAGGTAAACTCAAGGATTAAAAACTATTTCAAGTTGCCATATTGAAGATGATAAGCAAGCCTATTTATTATATACTACTTAGAGCTACTTAATTCCAATCCACTTCTCATGTCAGATATATTTAACCGAGGCATTTCTGACTTCAGTCGTGGAAGATTTGGATTAGCCAAAGTACCCAGGGAAAACAGGACTCCTGCTCACCCCAGCTTCTTGAAGGCAATGCCACACAGGGAGATTGATCTGCCCCGAGGGAATAACCTCTCTCTTCCACTTCCATCACTTGGTTTTAAAGTAAAAATGCTACAAATACCAGGCCTACAGTCTTTTGTCACAGCCAAGCACAACCTGACTGCTCCAAGCAAAAACAGCAGCACGGATGAATGGTGTGCAGGGCTGCTCAGGCTCAAGGTCAGCCAGGCTCGCCAGTGTCCAGACAGTAAGGGATACTTATACTGGGCAAAAAGAGTGGAGAGAGAAATCTATCTTGATTCACCACCCCAGTTATCTTTAAAACAAGCACAGCCCCTTATTTAAAATACGAGTATTGAAATGTGTTGCCAGAAGCAGATTAATTGCAGCTTCCAGGAAAAAACTCTGAGCTTATTTCACACTGACTTTATTCCCACTTGAATTAAGTTCCTTATGCTACACCAACTCATTTGAATTTTTTGAATTGGTTTTGCATAGTATCATTTACTGATGTACTATCTTTAATTACATAACACACATACACTCTCCAACTGCATTATTAATGAAAGTGTTTTTAATTAAATGGCTCTCAGCATAATATTCAGTCATTAATTTCACATGCTCAGGATGTGGAGAGATTCTACTCTGATGGTCTGGGGAAGCTCTGTACTGTAGATGAGGGATACTTGCAAAGTGATAGTTTTTGAGAGAAGCTGGAATCATTATGAGCACAGAATTACCTCCTCAGCAGCTGCTGCTGCAGTTCTGCTCTGCTGGGCATTATCTGTTCTTCAGCTCAAGTGCTCCTTTTGCTCTGCCACGCTTCACCACTGGTAATTTGAAAATGCCTCTCCCTGGATTCACGGCGATTCCAGGGTGAATAATCTCCGAGTTATCTTTTAGGAACAATTTACACTTAGACAATGGCACTAAGGCTGCACTCTCTGCAATAAAAAGCTTTGCGCCCTCCTCCCTAATTCTGGTCGCCCACCTGTCTCCACTGTTCACCTTTCAGTGCTCTCAGAAGTCACAAAGAGCGTTCACACTCCTGGGACAGGAACTTTTTTTGCCCATCCACCACAGGGAGACACAGACACACTGGCACATCATGCAGCCATTGCTGTGAGCATCCTGCACGCTCACCTGCTGCAAAAGTTGCCAATTATGGCCAAAAGGCACAAGAACAGCATTTTTATTTGTTTTTTTCCTGCAATCTAGCACAAATTTACCATTGCTTCATGCAGTGCATCATGCAGATGGCAGGAAGACCTCTTTTCCAGTCCAGCTCGGAAAAGAAGGCTCACCAAGGCAGTCCTGTACAAGATCTTCCCTTCCTCAAAGTTCTGCAGGAAGGATTCATTTTCACCTCAGTTTATGCCTTCTATTTATTGATGAAAAAGAAATTTCATTTAAAATAATAAGAATTTCTAGGACAGCTTTTGGAATTCATATTTTTCTTTTTCTAGAAGTGCTCAAGGGGACTTCAGAGGAACAAGGCACACCATAGTACCTGTTTGATCCGTGAATTTTGTGGCAAGATTGTCCGTCTTCCTCAAAGGCAACGGCGTATAAAACTGGTTTTGAGTAGGATTCTTCCTGAGACTAGTCTAGACAGCTAGATAGTCCTGGACTTTTGTTTTTGAGTAACAAAGTCCTTCTCTTTAAAAAATCCTCCAATTTCTTAGGCTTAAAGGGCTTGTCCTCAGTGCTAAAGCACACGAAGAGTGGCTCTTGCCCACCCCATTCTCCCAAAAGCAGAACACCTGGCTCACATCTCACCCACCAGCCCCATCTCCTGCTGTCAGTCACACTCTGGACTCCTCTCTCTGCTCTGCTGCCCTACAGCTCTGTCCTCCCTGAGCTCAAGTTGGCTCTTCCAGCCCCGCTCTTTCAAAAGAAAAAGGGGTGAACGCAAAAAGCTTTGTTATCTGTCAAAAAGATACTAACCATGGGCCTCCAGCACATTTACAGTGGATTTTTGAGAAGAGAAATTGCTAATATTTTTATATGACAAGATTAATGATAATATAGGCCCACATTCCCAGCACTTCGTGTCTACATAAAACATTGTGCCATAATGAAGATAATTGAAAGTATGACTTCCATCAATATTTAATTAGCATTTGGTGCTAACTCATTATTTCAGTGCAATTAATTTGACATCTTGCTGTATGGCCTGCACAGATTTCCTCCTAGAGGGTTGTTTTATTGGTGGGACATAAGTGACATAAGACATGTGCACCTTCCCCAGGGATTTGAGGGGACTGTGAAATATGGAGACTATGACTGACATTTTAATCTACTGCAGGATACAAAAGCACAGAATATGCACGTGTATTTGGCTACGGCATTTCTGCAATAAGGGCAATATTCTGCTAAACCAACACTTTCAGAAAACAAACTGTACCATCATCACTCCAGGCTCTTCCGTGTGTCTTTGTTCAAATCCCTTTTCCAGGCTGCAGAAGGACACACACCGTGTCAGCACACAGCTCTGGGGGCAAGGACCAAAGAAAGATTCTGTTCCCTCCCAAATTATTTCTGCAGTTCTCCCCAAGAGCAGTGAGAGTAGCTCTGCCACTCACCCACTCAGGAGCAGGTTACTGAGCCCAGCACTCGCAGCACAGCCAGAATCTCTTCCTTACAGTCATTTCCCTTCACCTACTGCCAGCAGCTGGTACCCAGGAGAGGGGGACAACAAAAATTCTGCGAGGTGCAAATGGGAAAGAATACTTGGCCTGCCATGTGAAAGGGACACCAAGTCCTTCCAGCCCAAATTCACTGGAAATAAAAGCGCTCATCACCCTCTGCTTATCAATTATTTGATGAATCTTCTGTTCCCAATATTTGACAAAGACATAAAAGAAAGAAGTCACAACATTAGCAAACTCCAATTGCCCCGTTGTTCCTCTGGCTGCTCAACTGCCCCGTGGGAGGGCACTGGTGTGGGCACCACGAGTGCCCTCCTTCACTCCACCCCCAGCCTCACTGTTTGAGCCAAACTTGCTGAATAAAGAGCTTCTGACAAGCACAAACACAAATTCCAGCTGTGGGCAGGTGAGCAGTGGTGCCTCAGCTGCACCCAGCCCGCCACGCCCTTTGCCTCCCTCCAAGGCAGCATTTCCCTCCGGGCTGTTTAAACCCTGTGTAGCTGCAGGAACTGAAGCCAATTCTCAGCAAGTTTAGCCCTACTAGAAGCAAGTAAAGATTACAAAACTATGACAGCACTGCTGAAGGTTCTGTGATAGGGATCTCTACACAGAGCTAAATAAGCTTGTTTTTATTACTGATGCTGTCCCAGTGGCACTGAACATTGCTGAGCCAGCCCTAGGTTTTATTCTCGCTTCTAAAGAATAAAGAAAAATATTCATGCCAGGAAAAACTTCTTTCCATCTTCGTAATTCATGCAAAAACACAAACCAGGTTTATTGTTAAAGACAATCTCAGTGCTATAGCACCTTCCCCTACATATTTTTATCCAGAGGAATCAGAACAAATGCTTAGTTTGCTCTCTGCAAACAAGCAACAAGGAAAGATTATGGATTCTTTTGACAGCACTGACAAAGTAAATACAACAACTGTTCATAGTATGACTGTGACCAAGAGTGTAGATGTGACTATTTATTACACAAAATGGGCCCAATTTCAAAACGCTCTTGGTTTTATACCACATGGAGCACCCTCAACAGCTCATAATTAAAAAAACCCTGATCCTTTAAATCTTTCTCCTTTAAAGTCATAAAATACCTGCAATTTTACCTCTGCTTCTTTTTCTAACTGCCTAGAATATTCCAATATCTTACTGGAGAACTGCAGCCTCCTGCTAAGTGTGTACCTTGGTTACCAAATCAACACATTCTGAACACTCGTAATTTTTTTCAGGCTAATTCTTCCATAAAGCCAGTTTTTATACTCTGCTTAAGTACTTCAATTACAATTTGTACAGAATATTCAGAGGTGAATCTAACTGGGGCACACTGCCCCAGTAAACACCACATACTTGATTAAAAAAGTAGCTGAAACTGCCAACACTCCATTTCTTTGATGAAGTGTATCTAAAGAAAAAGAATTTCTAGAGCTACCCAAAGAGACGCTGATTTCAGACATACAGACCCTGCCGCTCTTGCAGGCTCCCGCAGCTGGGGCAGGTTTTGGGTTTTTTTAATGAGTCAAATGTTGGATACCTGCAAAGCAGCACGGAAAGCCTGGGCTCCTATGCAGACAAAAAACCAGTGACTTTCAAAATCTCATGCTACTGCTTTTAAACACAAAATTCATATGATTATGTATTTGGATATAAAAAAATTAAAAGAGATATATTTTTAATATATTTATATATACATAAAGGAGGCAAACAGAGACTCTAAAAACAACATAAAATAAGCAAACAGAAACCAACCTCTGAAGAGCAAATGCCCTCCAGGATTTACCCAGATTTGCCAAATTGCAGATGTCAGGGTTTCCCAAAGCCGACGCAGACTCAAGGATGAGTTGAACTCCTGACAATAACTTTGTACCCCTACATTCCCTACCTATCCCCTAAAGAGAAAACATCTTTACAGGAAAGACTGAAGACCTGGGTTATGCCCAAATAATTTACGTGGAAAGAACATATTAAACTCCCTAATGCTGAAAATCTGAAAAACCCCCGCACCCCAAAGAAACAACAGACAAAGCGTCCTCGCCCACATACACAAATCTGTATTTTTTTAGCAACACCAGAGATTGAATATGCAAATTATAAGAATATATTAATTATCATTAATCATTCCTTCACAAAGACTAGAACTAATTGGAGAAATAATTTGAGAAAATTGAAGTACATGACAGAAAGCATTAAGATTCATTAAGTTTCAATTCTCTGGTCTGTCAGCTTGTCAGAAGTAGATGCCTGCTCTTCTAGCACTACTGGTAAAATACTGAGTATTTTCCTAATCTAGTACACAATTTAACCCCTTTTATAGTTTCTTTGGACATTAACCACATCTGACACCACACATTTTTTGCTAAAAGGCACTGTCACAAGGAAATTTGCATCTCCCATTTCTTTAAATCAGCAAAATTGAACTCGCTGAAATTTCACTATAAAGCATTTGCAGGTTCACTAGGTATTTTGTATTTATTTACATTATTTGAGAGGTGCCAGCACACATTCAAAAAACCCAAAAGAGATGAACAGCAAGGCATTTGAAGAAAAAGCTGAATTCAAAAAAATACCCACCCTGCTCCATACCCACACCTCAAATTCATCTTGACCAGAACAGCCAATAAATATGCAAATATTTTAAGTCCCTCTATTTGTGGTCCTGCAATAATCCTCCCCATTTCAGTTGAGTTGGTACAAACTCCTGATCCAGCACCATAAGCCCCAGCCCTGCTGTAAGGAAGGGCTTGCTAGTGCAAGAACTCCCTCGTGTGTGTGTGTCTGACAAGAGCAGCCCACCTGCAAGAGGTGACAGGGACAAGATGCACCATTTAATAGACTTTTTTTTTTCCTCATTTAAAAACATATGGTGTGGGCTTTACAAAGACCACCACAGCTCTTAATCTGGGGATGGCACAAGTACCAGAGGCAAGATGAAGTCTTTGCTGGAGGCAAACATTTTGGTTGTACACTTCAGTAGCAAGTAGGTGGTTTGTTTTAAGATTTCAAGACTCAGTAAACACAGCTGGGTTAGAAAATTGTGTACACAGTACATAAAATTAATTTCAAAGCTTACAGAAAAGTCACCAACTTAAAAATGGAAAACATAAATAGTTTATGTGGCAATTAAGGTTAAAATAGGTCAGCCTGGAGATGGAGCTTCTATGCTTTAAGATTTCACCCTATTAGAATGTTTTTGCATAAGCTTCAAAATTTACCTTTTTTAACTGAAATGGCTCAGTCAACTGTGCAGGGAGAAATGTGGGAAGCCAAAAACTGTAACTGCTTAAAATGCAGCAGCAGTTGCCTCCATTCTGATCAGCAGCACCGAGTCTGACATGGTGTAATTTATTTTCTGCATGACTATCACTGCCAACGCATGAAACATGCATAAGTTGGGCAAAGCAGAGATTTCCTCTCATCATACACCTACCCTTGACTGAAACACAGCACCTGCACGGAAACGTCGTTATGCTCCAAACTCTGCTAAGAATGCAAGACAAAAATGTTGGTGTCAGGTAACATTTTCAAAGAAGCCCCTGCTCCCCGCCTGACAGGATGATGATCACCAGGTATTGCTGCAGTTCTGAGGCTCCTTTGGAACACTTCAACCAAGAGCTCAAAACACTCCTGGCACTTTCTCTGTAAGCCAAGGCCAAGCAAGCTCTGCAAAATTTTTCCCTCCTGAGCCTCAAAATCACAAGCTTGTTTCTGTTCTTTATACCTGACCCATGAGAAGCCAAATTTTACACTTAGAGCACCAACTTCACATATTGTTTAAAATATAACGTATGGACACCCCCTGGAATGCCATTCCAAAGCACTGAGGAATTCTCACAGCTGAGCCTGGGTTGGGTTTTTATTCCCCTTGGTGCAGTGCTTGTAATGGAAAAAGCAAGTCCTTTGCATCACACATCTGAAATGCTTCACTCGACTCCTTGTATTTTTTCCAACTTTCTCTGAGAGTACAAAGAAGGAATCTTCAAAATTGACAACAAAAACCATGTTCTTCTAGTGGAAAACTGCTAAGAAGTTTGCAGAAAAATAAACTATTCAAGACCAATTTTAAGTGGCAATTAATAGCATTTCCTCTGTTAGCACACTATCACAATGTGAAGAGCGAAGTTATTTGTGTGTAATGGAAGCAGCTGCAACTTTAATCTAATTTACTTAATAAATATGGCAAGTAAAATTGGTAGTGGAATGGGTAATATTCTAACTTGAATAGTAATTGTAAGTGAAGCCATCTAAAAGAAAGAAAACCATGAAGTTTGGAGTACTGGCACAAAAACTCACTTTAATCAACTAGAATTTCTCACCCGACTGCTCAGGCTGCACTTTGAAATAGTTCAACATGAAACCATTCCTTCAGCACGGGGCAGGAAAGGCAATTCTGTACAGCAAGAGATGGTTTTTACCCTACCAGCCTCTATCATCACTTGAGATTCAATACTTGAGCTTTCCCCTTTTAAAGAAAGAGGACATACATAGGACTGGACCAACATTGTATATTTCAACAATATTCAACTAAAAGGAGAAAAAGCTTTTTTTATGTCCTCAGTTTCCACACAAAAAACTGGAACTCACTACGGAAAGAAAACAGGTAGTTTTTTAAAATCAGTGCTCATTGAATCAATTTTGCTGAATAACAAAGAAAACTTCTTATGATGACAAGATAAACCACTGGGAAGAAAATCTTCAGAAAGGATAAACATATAGCCTTCTAAAAAGAGAAATAATGACGTTTAATGGGTTTTTTTACCTGGAATTTGAAGCTCAGATCAGACATCTGGATTGCATAAATAGTTCTGATAGCACTCACAGTGGTGACCAGTCCCGTTCCCCTCTGAGGTTACTGAACTGCCCGTGAGGGTGTGAATGATGGCACTGCTGATATAAATAAACCCCACGAGGAACCTTAGACTGGATCACTGTGGAGTCAATTAAGGGATGTGTGTTTTAAGCACACCTGGAGAATTTTGCATGCACCTACCCAGACACACACTTTTTATAAAATAACTTACCTTGACATCATTGTTTTCAGGAGCCCACGGTGTCCAAAGTCCCGTACACAGAGCAGCCTATCAACAGTCCCACATATCACCGCAAAGTATTTAAATTTAAACCATACTAAACCCCCGAGCTCCTCATACAGATTACCCTTACATACCACTTCTCCTGTAACAAATGCCAACAGCATTCCTGCTGGATGTGCTCATTACCAGCCTGTACTCTTTGGCAGGACAAAGGATGATGGGTTTTGATGGTGGGTGGAAGAAGAAAGCAGATTTCAAACCCACCGAGCCCATCTTCACTACCACAGCAGCAACTCTCCTTCCCACCAGTCCTGACAGAGCCTTGCAAAGGGAGACACTTCTCAGGTAGGCAAGTTGAGCTGTTCAGAGCTTTCAAGTGTCAAAACAGGAAAATAACCAAGTTAATGGCGATCAGAGCAGGCTGCAAGGCGAACCTCCCCAAAAGAGGTTTCCAAAAGCACAGCAGCATATTTTACTCTAGACTGACAGTGCAGGTAAGATACCTTTCTCAAAGCAAAGGCAGCCATTGGGAACAAATGCAGATACACACAACAAATAAAGACAGACACACTCTGTATAAGTAACAACTTTATTGTAACTTGATGTGCTGAAACGCAAAAATATTTTCAGCAACAAGGTACAAAAAGTATTTCACCATTAACATCAGCTGATAAAAAAAGGCTGGATGGTTTGATACGACTGTTTACATATCTGAATTCTCTTTATCATTTCCACCCCAAAACAGGTCCAAGTCATTTCACTGGTTTAACTTCTAAAATAGGACTCATTGATCTTAAGCCTTCAAAAACCAGGTTACAAATACAGTGAAGTTCCTTGCAAAACACTTGAAATAGTGAATTCCCTTTACAAACATAGTCCATTTACTGTAAGCAGAAGCCAAGTTATGAGACTAAGTGTCTTGGCTAGCAAAGGAGCTAAGCTCTGCACTAAATACACTATCAACACCAGACAAAGAGGACAGGTAACATTCCATTTGTCAATTACCCAAAAAAACAAAAAAAGAAAAAAAAAATCAATTAAGCTTAGGAATTTTTATCAACTGTAAAATTCAACAAAATTCAACAACATTTCAGGTAGCAGTACCTCACATTTGCAACTCACTGCCTCCTATGAAACACAGTTTCAAATACTGCACATGGCTTTTATTCTCCCAAGGGAGAAGCTTTGCCGTGAGGATTTAAAAGGAACACAATCTCCATGTAGGTCTTCTACTGATCTCCTGTGCAAAGGTGAATTTTATACTAAATACTCAATGTTTAGAAAAACATCAGAACTAGAGTAACTTTGTGTCCATGATTATCACGTTTTGACATACACTTATGTTGTAACAGCAAATATCATCACAATTTCACAAAAATATACCATTACTCAACTCGTATCTGTAATACTTATTCCACTTGTTTGTGTTGTTTGTACCTCGGATATATATAATTTAGGAAGCAAGAATCAACATGCAACAGAGGTCAAATGCAACTTGTAACTTTTCCATCTTGATTGTGTACCAAAGAGCATTCTTCTTCACCTTTAAAATACGTTTTACAAAGACCTTGCACCCTGTTAAATCATCCCTTCATTGCAACAGTTTCCTAAAAAGGCACAACGTGTTCATACTTCTGCATGCAGTAAATGGACTAGGAAATAAGGATTATTTATTGAAGCAACTTCCACCCAAAGCATCTCCTTAGGAGAGGTCTGAATGGAGAAAAAAAAAAATATATATATAATACATAATAGCATTTTAACAGCAAATTGAGTCCTTATTTTTAGAAAGTCACCCTTGACAAAAAACACCACACAGTCACACACACACACGCACACACACACAGGACACATGCAGGGTTCTCCCCAGAAAAGCATGGAAGTGGTGGTTCACATCTATCTGAGAGAGTAGTGTTGGCAAGCCAAAACATGGCACCTTCATACGGCATCTTCCTAACCTGGAGGGAAAACTAGGAAAAAAACCCCCAAGATTTCAGCCTGGAAAAACCTGACCATTGATTATTGGATCGTTCCTGATCTGCTGCACTTCCAACTGAGGCTTTAAGGGCAAGTTCTTGAGAAGTGGGGAATGAAACCGAGCTACCGAATCCGAAGGGGAAGGCTGTAATTACCAATGTCCCGTTCCAGTGAGAACACTGCATGTAGGTAATTAAAGAGGTGAATAATTAGTGCACTCACTTAAGAATACAGCAACTGCTTTACCTTTTTCTCAAGATCTGACAGAACTTGAAAACATAAATAAATAAAGTCCAATCTAAACAGATGGATCAGCAGAGGGCTCTTTCCTGTTAGTGTAACACGGGGTTCACACTGCCTGGCTCGAGGAGGGGACACTCTACGATGCAGATGATATCACAGCACAGTGTCTGACTTTTTTTTGGTACAAAGTGTGCTATCAGGCTTAAAAAAAAAAAAAAAATAAAATTCTAGAAAGCCTTAAGCTTTCCATCTGATTACTCTAAGTTGTTACTTTAGAACAGGCTGACCTGGGCAATCATTACAGCATTAAATATTCAAGTCACTTTGCACGTGAGCGCTGTGAGTTGTACAGTGATGAGGATGAGGAGCTGTAGTCCCAACACACTGCACAGTGCAGCAAAAACATCGTGATTTTGGAATAAACACCTTCACCTCCTGTTGTGGAGAATGCTTAGGAGACCTTTTCTTAGATAAATATTTAAAAACTGATAAATCTCTGTAAATATATAACTTGATGCCTTGTGTATTATTAAAATTTCCCATTTTACACTTTAATTCATCATAAAGATTTAGTTAGAGGGTAAGAAAAACATTCATGTTTAGAGGTTTTAGTCTTCAAAATTGGACTGGGTATTTTTTTTCCAATTTACCCTTGTAAGTGGTTTACTAGATGCCAGAGCATAGAACTATATATTCTTTCCTCTAAAAATTTCATTCAGAGCAAGTCAGATGAATCTCAATGAAATGAGGATGGAGAAACAACCTGAAATTCTTCCTCTCTCCTCCCTGCATGACTTTTTTTAATAGGCAAATTCAAAACCTTATGCAAAGAGGTTTATAAATTAGGTGAGATCTCCTCCCATTCCCCACTGCAAAACCCAAGTCTTTCCCCTCAAAAAAGGAAATACAGCATATTATCACTATTACAGTAAACTCAATGCAATAACTCAGGGAACATTTAGAGTGTGCACTACTGCAGACTTTTCCTCCCAATTGTAAACAAAGCTATCAAATACTGAGGATGTTGATATTAAAGCTAAGGTTCATATAATAAAGAACTGGCCCGTGACAAGCAGTTTACAAATGTTTCATCCTTTTCACATTATGCAGAATTTCAATACCATCCACAATGCTAGTACAATAACTGAAATGCAAGACTGAGCAAGTCTCTGCTTGCAGATACCATCTGACATTTCAGGGAAATACTCCTCGATGTGTGCACAGCCTCCCCAGGTGTTCGTGGAAGCCGTGCACGTACGTCAAGATGGGAAAAATCCCTTCGAAGTTTTTACCATTCACATGCCTTTTTCAAATAAGCGAAAATATTCTGTTACTTAAATATGAAAGCTTGCAATAGCCACCTTCAGTTGAGTCTCAAAAAGACATGCCTTTCTTTTCTAACAAAACTAAATCCCATGTGGCTGTGGGCATCTTAAAATGTATCTAAAAAGTTAAGCCACAATTACCTGTACCTCATTAATTCATCAAAAGCAAAATATATATGTACCACACAACATACAAAAGTTACACATTAAAAGTGCATATTCAGAATCCATTTGGCCCATTTCCTCAATTTACATTTGGTCATTCTATGCATCCTTGACTTCTCTATGCAACCATACACTGGGATATATTTATTCCATATACAACACTATTCCTTTTCACATTGAACTCTTTTACCTCTCGTTCAGTTCTGCATTAAATGTAAACTAATGATGGACCGTAAAGAAACACAAGCAAGAGGTTTATTCTGTGTTTCTTTTCACCGCTTGGACAGCTTTGACACACACACAATAAGCATTACAAACTGTAATGAAAATACATTTTTGGGCCAAACCATTGCATATTTGCCCCCACAATGAAAAATAAATTATGTTCAAAGCAGTATATTGCCATAAATAGCCTGTAGGCATTCGCTGAAGGTAAACAGGCTCTCCCTATATTTAGCACTTGCCTAGGGTACATGATGTGCCTCTGGTTCAAGTGCTTTTAATGAGAGGCCAGTCAAAACCTTCCAGTTAGCACAGGACCAAACTATAATCTTTTTTTTTTTTTCTTCTGAAAATAATGGAAGATCCCTTTCAAAAATTAATCTTCAGTTATCAACTTTACTGCATTATGGAGCTAGTGCAATCCTGCAGAGCCTAGTCAAAAAGACAAGGCACATTAAAAATAATAATAAAAAAATCAAGATACATTAGACTATATGGACTAGAGAGTCATTGAAGATAATTTAAGGCCTTTCAGTGAATTAGAGTAATCAGTCTAATTTAAAGCTGAGGATTAAACCATAAATTATCCATCTGAAAAGCAAACAATAGGCTTTTTCAGCTTCTGTTCTGTGGACAAGGATAACAAAAACTCTTGTTATGGTTTGTGAAAACACCTCTGGACAAGGAGGAGTGGAGTCAGTCCAATTTCTCTAGAGTTCATGGAAGATTTCAGGACTGTTTTAGCCGTTTGCGTGGAATGCCAAACTGTGGACACTGTGCAGACGCCAGAGCGCGAAAGGCCTCGGCTACTAAGTGAGGGTGGGAGTGGATCATGGACTTCCAGCCTGCAGTTTCCATTATGTCTGTTGCTTGGCTGAAAACAGAAGCATTAAGAACAGTCACACAATTTTACAAACCAAATGCACACAGTGGAGAAGAGCAGGCAAGGCAGAAGTGCTGCAGAAGGGCAGTGAAACATTGCGGAACAGACTGTGGATGCCCGTGAGGGTGCCAACAGGGAGAAGCAGCAATCTGCAATTTGGGTATAAGAAATATAAGCAGATGTGGGACAAAAGGTACTTGTTCTGCTCTACTCAGCACCAGCCAGACCTCAGCTAGAGAACTGTGTCAGAACAACCACCTTGAAATTGCTCAGGAAAAACAATAAAGAGGAAAACTAGAAGAAAATGAGGTCTAGTGCAGAGACACAAAGCAAGGGAAGACACTATAATCTCATTACATAAAAGGGCATGCTCAGTCTGGGGAGAGAGAAGGATGACAAAATGAATCAGCTGAAACTGCAGCAAAAATGATGTAGTTCATCTCCTAGAAAGAGCCATGAAGGCAGATTAGCTGGCTGGCTCCAGACCCCTTCACCAGGAGCCTGCAGTCTCAGTACCAGCGGAGCATACTGAGAATATTCACTCTTTTTTCAGTGCAGATGATCCACATTCAAAATGGCTTTCAGTGGCCACTGTTGATTTTTAACACAAAAGCAACAACAGATTTCAGGTATCACATTGACACCCAGGAGATTAAAAACTTCATATTTACTCAAAGTATGTATTTACTTTTGGGTGAAATAATATAGAAAGAAAGCAAAAGGTTCACGTTGCACATAAAAAATATTACATTAGTTGGGATGCATGTCACACTGACACAGGATAAATTTGTAATTTGGAACTAAGATGCATCAATCCCAAGTTCCCATTGCTCTGCATTTTCAAAAGCCTTTCATGAACACCCTCACGCTGTTTCAGGAACATTATCAAGCAGAAAGCTATCAGCTGACCTCTACACCAAATAATCTCTAAAATACCTTTAGCAGATTTCTAATGCAAGCCTTTAACCTGCTGCTGCAAGTCAGTGAAGGTAAGGGCCTTGAGAAACAATACCAAAGTTCAGACTCCCTGATGCCCAGAGTCAGTAAATTAAGCCAGGCCCTCCCGCATTACTTCCCTGAATTACTGCAGATGTTTTAGCTGAAGCAAAGACGACCAGCATGTTAACTAGCAAACATTCAAGACAGAAGTCAGCTCAGGAACTTCCAAATCACTTGAGAAGGAATACATCAAGTTGTTACATAGTTATGATCCTGACACGTCTCTATTACTGGTATTTTACTATTTACCTTTCAACACCCACTTCTTTTCCACGTCATGTTCAATCATTATGCCTGTGAAGCCTTTTTATTTCAAGGAGAAACAATAATTTAAACTAAGTTGTACAAGACAGCCTTTAAGTTCTCTGGAGATTCTGATGGTAAGAAATAAGTGCTCCACTGCCCTTATACTGTTTGAGGCTACCACCACCTATTCTGAAATTGGCCGTCTTCCACTCTGTGATTCACCTGAGCTGCTGCAATCAGTGCCAGAGCCTGAGCCACACGGTCTCAACCTACTTCCAGTGTAGGCAGGAGCCCTCAGAGTCAGAGGGACCTGACTGACGAGTTGTGTGGCCTCCAGAGCACTTGTGCTGGTATGTGGGAAGGTGCACAAACATGTCCCCAAAGGCAAAGAGAGCAACTGCCCTCCTTTTTGTGGAAATACTGCAGGCTCAGACTGACCCAAGCAAGTCTCAGAACCACACTGGGGTTATCACTCCTCCAGGCACAAACCTGGGTACTCAAGAGCATGCTTTTCTCTATAAAGGCTGCTTCCATCATCTCGCAGCACTATGCCCCTGGGAAAGGGAATGAAAACCAGCTATTGTGAGGATCTCGCACTGGAGGGCAGTTAACATTCCCTGTCATTTAAAGGGGGAGTCACAATCATAACTGGGGTAGCATCTGCTGAATCCTACTTTACTTACAGTCAGTGACAGGCCTCAGTAGTGTGGAAATGAAGCAACAGTTCTTAAGATCTGCAGTCTACTTAGCAGTGTTTGTACAGAACATCGTGGGGCAGGGAAACTTACTTGCTATTCCAGTTTTTCCCATCTTTACACCCAAGTTGTCTAAGAACACTGCACCTGCAAGAGAGAATCGTGCTAATATTGAAAAAGTACACCAAGCATAAACACAAATATGCTTAGAGTCCCACAAGTATTACTTGCCTGTTAATAAAGTCTATTGCTTGTGCTTTTAGCTGTTCAGCGCTGTGCAAATCTGCGAGGATAAGAATGTCAGCAACATTTTCTACCGAGAGGTTACTACAGAGTGCTTCCTCACACATCACCTTCAGCCGTTCCAGTGCATACTGCAGAGAGGGAAAAACTGCGCTCATCATTCCTCAAACTCGTTCCTTCTGTCCTCATCTCTACAGTTCTTAAGACAGTTCCAGCCAGGCTTGGTGCCTCCCAAGCTTAGCATCAAACTGCTTCCCCACAGGTACTGCAAAGCACAATGTGCTGCACTGAACAGTTCTCAAATCTAATAATTAGGCTTGACACAAACTAATTAAAGACCTTGGTGACAGAGTTTTTATCAAAACAACAAAAATAACTCATTCAGAAGTTTTTCATTTCGCTTCCGCTTGGTAAGGGAGGAGGAGCAAGGAATCAAACCAGCATTGAGCAGGTTCACAGCTCTAAGTGAAGGGCATGAAATGATACAATGGAGTTTCATCAAACTACACTGTTTAAAACAAATTTAAATTTAGCCTCAACCTACCTCTGAATTTCTTAATTTCCCTCATACCTTTGATACAGCCTACAAGAAATTTGTTGTAAAATAACTGCATTCCCATATTATATTTTGCGTGAATAAACTGTGCTTCTTTTTTGAAGGATGTCATAGTCTGAACAGGTTTCATTTTTATTTTCTGGTATTGCAGACAGTCATATAACTCTACCTTATAATAGTCTCTACATTTATCAATTATGCCCTAATTCAAGGCCAATTCAAAAAATAACCTTAATTGCTGAGCTGCTGTAAATCCCTTCATCTCAAAAACCACAGTAGAAAAAGTATTTCAAAGAGCAACCATTTTAAGAGTAGGCAAGATCTCAACACAGAAGAGGTGAAAGACTAGAACTATTACGTTTGTACAGAAGACAAAGAGATTAAAGTTCTAAAGTAGCAGCACTTTAGGGAAGCACAGTTAATTCAAGACCTTGGATAAATCTTCTTGAAGAATACAAAGATCTAATATACATTTTAATCAAAACCCAATTTTCCAAATCATATTAATGGTCTCAAATTTCTAAAAAAATTTGATACTAAATGAATATATGAGACATTTCCCTTTAAAAAAAGATTTATCAGCCTTCTACTGCTAAAAATGTCTCTTCTTTCCTATCTCCCTTCATTTCTGATGAGAACTGCTTCTCATGTTTTTAAAAATCAAAATCTACATCAAACAATCTGAAAAGAAGTTGTTGGGGGTTTTTTGGTTTTTGTTTGTTTGTTTGTTTTTGTAAGACCAACATTCCCCAAGCAAACACCAGGTTTAGGAACTTTGGAGTCAATTACTTACTTTGTCTGCAGCTGCCAACAAATTGTCAGCCATTTTTTCAAGGTTTGGTGCTTTTCCTGTGTAAATGAATCTCATCATTTCTTTAAAAACTTCAGGGTCTACGTCATTTATTTCTACACGATTCTGTTAAAGAAGAAGAAGAAGAAGAATCAATTAAAGTCTTTGGAATTTAGCTACAATTTCAAAGTGAGTATCAAATATCATCTGCATGCATGCTACAAGTTTTCATTCACCATCCATCATACAAAATCTTTACAAATTTAAGGTAACATTCAACAATGTTAAGCAGAAAGCAATCAAAAAAGGTCTTAAAACTTAGGTAGAAACCAGCTGGAAAAGCTTCAGCAATAAAAAGTAATTGCAATTTGTTTCCTAGAAATGCATAACTCTGGAGTCTATCACACAGACTGTACATAAAAATCAAGACGCAGTTTCAGGAATATTTAAAAACACTTCTGAGTTTCCAACCCAACAACAATGTGTTTGGAATATCAGAAGTCAGAGCAGCAGACAGAACAAATTGAGCCATTCTTGGCTCAACTTAAACTGAGTTAACACGGCCCAGGTTTTGTTCTCAGAATCCAAAAAGCAAACAAAGCAGCACGTTGTACTGACATCACGCAGCTGAAGATTGCCCTAATACAAGAGTGGCACTGCAAGCTTGACCAATCCTATAACAGTATCCCCTATGAGCAACTAATGAAGTAGGAAATGATGTCAAAGGTGTAGAAGCAAGCACCAGACTTTTGAATGGAGTATAAAAATCCCAGGCACAGGAGATGTACATGGTCTGATTTCCCACCAATATTTAGGAGTAGGGCTGCCCTGGAGATTCACTGCTAACGTGAAGGCAAAGGTCTGGCATGGCACGTTACTCAAGGTGTGATTTCAGCCCAGAAACCTCAATAAAATGCTCCCAATACTCCAAATCCACCCGTGACAGTTTCCAGACTGGAGAGGTGCCGGGAAGGAAAGCGACCCTCAGTTATAGCACAGCACCACATCCACCTGATGTATCTGTGCACACAAGTGGCGTCTCGCAGCTTTCATGACCAAATGATGATCATCTCTCATAACCCTTTCGTGAGGTGATCAGCTCCTCACCTTTTCAGGGATTCTGACTATGACCAACCCATTTTTGGTAATTCTTCTTCAAGAAAGACACAAGCAGCTCCTCGATGTGGGAGACATCAAGTGCATAACAGCAGAAGCAGTGCTCTGCTGATGAAGTAACTAAAACCCATCCAAAACACTTACACAGGTCAAGTGCCTGCAGAAGCTGTGAATGAAAAGAAGTGTTCCACTGCCTCAGGGCTTAATTCCAGTCATAATTCACCTCTTGTTTCTTGGTTACCATAAAAACCACTTTAACACTCAACAGTAAAACCTCAGTCAAGTCAATCAGCTGATGTGAAGATACAAACTGAGGCAAAAAGGAGGCAGAGATTACCAGGTCAATTATACCAGTAGCTAATGTTTGAAAACGTTATCTGGGGCAGATAAAAGTACCTGACAAAATCCAAATCCTCCAGCACCTCTCTGCTCTTTCTACACAAATTCCCTCAGAACTCACCAGGAGAGGTTCAGGAGTTGTCTCCCCTTCATGCACCATATAAGAACCCTCATCCTCCTCAATCTGCTCTACCTCAAGTTTTCTGCAATCTTTTCCTCTTTAATAAGGTACAAATATTTACACGTAACATTTTCAGTAAAGCTTACCTTTTTGCTTTCCTCCATTTCATGTTCAAACATTGCATTAAAAACTGGAGATCGTGCTGTATCAAGAAAAGTAAATATTAAATATAACCAAATTTTAAACTTATAGCAATTTAAATTACAAAATAATAGCAATACAAAAGTAGAAAGTACCTGCAAGGACAGATTTATGAGCTTTGAATTCTTGTCCTCCTACATAAAAACTGCAATCTGTAAATCTTGTTGTTTCCCAGAGATTCCCTAAATCTTCTGCTAGTCGACATTCAGGTACCTTCAAAGTGTTTGTATTAGACTGTCCTGATATATTTACTGAGTCTTGGACCACGCTTACCTAACAGAAAATCACAGCAAGACAACTCCTTCATAACTGAATGCCAACAATAATTAAATCACAGTACCTATTGCTAGAATTCCAACAATTCCAAAGCAAAGCAAAAAAACAGTGAAGCTTCTGGCATTAGGCCAGAACCATAAACCAGTGCTTTACAGTTTACTTTTAAGTAACATAAAACAAATAGGGCTTTACTTAGAGACTCTAATATCGTGTACTTATCCAACCAAAACCAGAAGAAAGAGCACAGTACCACATGCCACCTGACAGAAATGCTGAAGTAAATCAGGACAGATACAGTTCTTGGAAAACCAGTGGGAACAAAAAAAAGTTAATGCTATTTCAGAGTTAAATTAACAGTTCAACACTTCACACCTCTGAGTAAAATATACACAATACAGAATTTATACAGATCATCAGGATCACACAGAAAAGTTTCATAGGAACAATCCATAGAATTTTTAGTAAGATATTCCTTATTGTACTGACAGCTAGGTTTATACATGAACTGCAGTGTGATAATGCAAACTAAGTGCAAGTAACAGCTCCTTCATTATTTCATTTTATTTAAACCAGATGAGGCAGGAATCACAAGTAATTGTTTTCCAAACAAGATTAAAAGCCATTACTTTCAAAATACAAGAGGTAGTAGGTAACTTCGGTAATGAAATGCATGCTCACAAGATGTAACTTCTGTACAGAATCAGTTAAGAAAACTGAAATATGTGCATTTGAAATGAATATTCCGCCATTATTCCCCACGTTTAAGTCTTTTATACAGGAAGTAAACAGGACAGCAGCACTCCTTGCTGCTTTTTCAGTTATCTTCACATACTAAGTGCTTTTAATCAGTGTGTTGGGAAAACAAAAGAGCTAAGCAGGTTTTGCTTCTCTTGTCTGACACCACAGACCTGAGAACAAAAGCTTTGTAAGGAGCCATACTACAAGATCCTGATCACTCCATCTCCCACATACAGAAAATTAGGATTAGATCTTAAAGAGAAAATGCTGATACTGTTAGGATCAGGGCTTTGGTTGATTTCCAAAGGCATCTGGAATAAATCTGGCATACAGCAAATACAGCACAGTTAAGCTTCACAGAAAGTTGGAGCACTGCACACCAAACTCCAGACCAGAGGAGGAGGAGGATGATCCAATTATGACAGCAGCTTGGAGATTTGAATCATTGCCTAACTCCCTGCATCATCTCATACCCCCTTGTGAATACAAGAAATTCCTTTATATTCTTCCACCTTAAAAAAAAGAGAAGAAACCCAAAGCACAGCAGAATTTCCCTTTCACAGTTAAGACTGTACATTTATAACACAGAAACAAACCTATAGAGCTATTTCCCAGTTTTCATACACACAGTGGTTTCAGGAGATATACATACACACAAAGGAAGTTTTAGCTTAGCCAAGTTCATCTTCTGTTGCCAGAGGAGAGTTCTGCTTTTTCAGAGCCTTGACTCAAAGTTCACGATCCCAGTTGTCCACCCAGCATCCTCCTGTTAGCTACACACAGCGCCTAGGGAAAGTCATCTACACACTCTTTATGTGCACTTAAACCTGACCTCTGACCTCCCAAACTTCTGGTTTAGAATGGTTTCTAATATGTATTGAGAGCTGTACAACACAACAATTTGCTATAGGTCATCTTTTTAAGATATAACCCAAGCAAAGTTTTAATTCAAGTCTCCCCCATCCAAGTGGCCTGATGTGCATTGTCCTTTAAAGAGTCTAAACACAAAGGATTACAGGGGTCTGATATTTCACATCTCCCTTGTCCAGACGGCATGCCATAAATCAAGTGCATCCTCTTATCATTTATAATATATTTAATTAAAGCTGAGACAGCAAGTTAATCCCATGTAACTACTGAAAACTTGTCAACTTCAACGAGTTCTGTGTGATGACAGTTAACAAGGGTAATGTCCATGATTTTCTCGATTTTGAATCTGTGGTAATCTAACGGTAAAGGTGATATAAATTATTCCTTGGATTACTAAGCCAAGTAAGAGATCTGTGAAAGCAAAGAATATGCTATTCCATTAGCAAATGGAACATCTGCAGGGCTTCAGCGCTTTCAGATTATACGGAAAGGGAGAATTGAGTGAAACAGAGATCAGTGTGCCCAAAAATCTGAGGCTGTATTTAATCATTACATCACTTGTTGGTGGCAGCACCAGACTTTACAAAGTATTAAACTTAACAGCCCTTCAGGTCCAATCCAAGGGCATATGCAGCTGATCTTGAGAATCTTTGGCAACACAGAATGAATATCTTTGCTGCCAAAAACAACCAAATAATCTTCCTGCAAGTCGACAGGAAGAAGGGCCAACCAACACAGTCAGTAATAACTGATCTTCACTAAATACTTGCTACATCTGACAAATTTCATCAAGCCCAAGTGCAACACAGGCTTAAGAAGTGGTAAGTCAGTTTTCCTAAACAAGCAGGAAGGCAAACATGGAAATGAGAGCTTAACAATAAAGTTTTAAAAGGACAAAAACTTCAGGCTTGTCTATAGGAACAGGTCCTTCAAACAACACCTGTCATTTCTAAGGACAGCTGAAGAGCTGGTATCACACATCCAAAGAAAGAAATTCTTAAAATATTTGGATTTCCAAGTTTTTCCTTCACCCTGAAACAAGCCAGAAGTTATTTTAACATGCTTGCTGTTAACAACCAAATGTTTTACTTCCTTCCACATTTATAATCAGGGTAGGTGCAACACTTCAGAAAAGCCACTCATATTAAAACATCAAGACATTTTGTAGGGAAACACAGCTAAATTCAGTGATCAGCATCAGAATTTAAATAACAGTATTTCTCTGTGGAAAACTCAGTATTTCTTCTACTTATATTTTTTCAAAAAACTTAATCTCTAAAATTAGAGAGTGATCTATTCCAAAACTAAATGCTCCTTTTAAGAGCTGTTCATTTACATCAAAGTGTTCATTTAGAGGACAACTTAAGAAGAGAAAATACTCAAAAGTCTCTTTACACAACCATAAAACACTTGTTATATCTGCTTTTATCACCCAAATAATTGTATTCATAACAAATTTATCATGCAGCTAATTTAACTTGTCTAAGTGAAAATAAGATGCACTATATTTGCAATATCTAGTCTCAAGGGCCACATTTCAATTATTCTTCCTACCCAGCATAATGACATATAATTAAATTGTAATCTTGCCAAGACAATTTTACACATTTCCTGTAAATACACAGATCAAAGCAAACTTATTAGCAGTTAGAGCATCTATCATCCTCCTAAGTCACTAATCACTTTATGGCAGCCCAGATAACCAGCCAATGTATATTCAACATACACTCCACTTACACTGCTACTTTCTCTACTTTCCATTTTTAACACTGAGTAAGCTTTTTACTGGAATTTAATATGAAAAATTAGGTTATGAACACAAATGATATTATGGAAGAAGGGACTCACAATACAGCGTGAAGTTAAATTTATACCACAGCTCTCAATATTAATTTTCAGTATCAAGCACACCTTCTACAAGATACTTGCATTTGCTCAGAAAACAAAATGTAACAATTAGTCAAAAAAATGAAGTGTTTAATTTAGTCAAAAAAATGAAGTGTTTAATTTACTGGAAAGACCTGTTCATTGGTTAAAGCCATCAATTAGGATATTAAAGGAATATAGGTTCTGACAATTAGTTGGATTTTCTTTTATAATGTGAACAAGTTCGCAGTTTTTTCCTTCTGCTTATCCAGTGAAAACCAATCCTCTAATTCCAAATACAACTTCTTTAAATAAAAGTGACCTCAGTAAAACAGCATTTCTGTGGACAGCACACACCAGCCACCTTTGGCACAAATAATTCTACAGTCAATTCTGATGTAACTGTGGCAAATTCATAGGGAAGTCCAGCAGTTTACAAGTGATCAATTCAACGTTCTACACCTCAGCGTACAAGCACCAAAAAACAGAACAAAATGCAATGCAAAGCAATGTATATTTTACTCAGCTTATAGTTTTCAGAAGACAATTTTAGAGTATGTTACAATTTAAATCAACATAAATCTCTACTTATTAGAGCAGAAAATATTTTATTTAAAAGTTTATTACTTAAAAATTAATACCCACCTCACAAAATAATGTAAGCTTGTCATCTGGTAGAAGACCATTGGCTTCATCTAGTAAAAAATCTCTTCGGATAAATTTCTTAAACCCCCAGTCCTTGCCTTGCACAAATCGATACGCTCTTTGGCTTTCTGATAAAAAATCGTGTACAAATACAGCAAGTTAAAGGAAAATACTAACAAATAACACAAATTCCACATCAAGGCTAAGTGTTAATAAAAAAATGAATCAATTTCGCACATTTGGATCACATGTCACGTCTCTAGAAAACACAGAATTGATTAAAATACTGATATTTAATACTGTAATAGTGTTATTTTATAAAACACTTGATAGAACTTAGTGGAGCACAATTTGCAATTCAAACCATATCATCTCCTTAGATCTCTCAGGCACCATCCAGCACAAGGAGGTTTTCAGTGAGTGTTTAAGAATGCCAATGTGTCAAAACAGGAATTGTTCAGAGGGAAGCACCATTACAATGAATTTGTCACCACAAACCCATCCTGACAACGCTCTGCAGTTGTCATAACAATCTGGTTTGGCTTCTTCCTGAAACGGAAAATCTTGTTTCACAGGTTGAAATTAGTTTGAAATACAGTAAAAGCATTAAAACAGCAAAACAGAAATTAAAGCTTTCAACTAGTAAAATATTTTTTGGTCATTAAAAGATATTATTTCTATTTACCTTTTAGCCCTAGTAATGAGAATTTTTTTTTTCAATCCATGAGATTTGCTGTGACTGCACAACCATTTTTTTTTTCGCAGTTTTAATGTTCACAGCCAAAAAAGAATTCCCACAGTCATCTCAGTGCAAACACATATAAACTCAGTAAGATCACACATTTTACACGGCTGGTTCACTGAAAAGTGGTCACTTGTTCCCCAAATTAAACCACAGGCAAGAGCAACATCTACTTTAACTAACATATAGGAAAGAGGTTATTTGGAAATGGCTTTGAGAATCTAAGTAGAATAAAGCATATTCTGAATTATATTTAGAAAGATTGTTCAAAATGAAGGCAGCAAGAACACTGAAACAAGAGCAGAGGGGCAAGTGGGGAGGTATCTCATGAAGAGTTCTTTAAGAACTTTTCCTTCATTCCAAAAAAGCTGGGCAAGAAAAACATCACCACCTCATTTGCTGTACACAGAGATGCTTCAGCCTTCCAGAGAGCAGTTTAGAAGTTTAAGTCAGAAGTTTGTAATAAAAGCAAAGTGTTTTTCATGACAGAATCTGTTAAAAATATCATTCCTCCTACAGCCTCCAAAATGAAGCCATCAGCAAAGCCAGACTTCCCTACACCATCGACCCTGGCAGCACCACTGGAACACACCTGACCATGTACCACAGAAAACACACACGTGTCACACCCTGCCCTCACCACAAAGAGCTGGAAAAATGATATTCACAACAGTTTTTCACTAGGATTAGATCAAGCAAAATATCCTGTAGAGATTTTCGCTGTATTTTCAGAATACACTGAGGAACCACCCAGGAGCTGAGGCTGCAGGAGGTGTGAGGTCTCCACCCCTGTCACCTCATCACACTCCTATCTCAACAGAGTTTCTTTGGCATCTGGATTACTGCTTTCACACTTTCACCAACTTCTAACCTCATTACACTGAAAAAAAAAGGGGAAAAAAAATCAGAAAATCACATTCCCGAAAGGGTTCAAAAATTTCTTCTCTAGATTCAGCCCAATTCTTCATTCTGCAGACTTAGATTTTACTCTTAGCAGCAACAACCAGTGTTAACCCCCAAAATTAAGAATCAAAATAGAGTAGCATAGAAGTGCAAATGTATTTTTCTTCTAGTAAGGTTAAAATGTTAGTTTGCTGTCTGTTTCATACACAGCTTCATCCCTTGAAGCAGCAGCCTATGCATGAATTATCAATTTCCAAGGGACATTGGAAGTGGGGCATCATTTTCCTTTATCAGTAAATACACAGCATCTACAGAAGCAGATGGCAAATGGCTGGAGAGTCCAAGAAATAAGACTTCTGTTGGTAATTTCCCAAGGTGAAAAGATATTTATAACTCCTGTGGTGCCAAACACAGCACAGCTACTATTGCAGAAGCTGAAGACACGCCCACTCATAGGATTTTTAGCACTGCAGTGGATGATGAACCAGCAGAGAGCTGCTGGGTCAGGATGTGGGTGTCTGCTACAGACCTACTGGTCAGGAACAAACAGGTCACTGGAGATTGGGGTCCTGGGGGACAACAAATGAACAAGAACCCACAATGAACCCTTAAGGCAAAAAAGGACCAGCAGGACCTGGCTGAAGACTGAATCAGATTGCCCAGGTAAGTTGTGGAGGCTCCATCCTTGGAGATCTCAAAGCTCAACAGGTCCCAAGCCAACTGTTCAAGCTGACCCTGCTTCCAGCAGGGCTTTGGGGCCAGCCAGCCCCCAGAGCTCCTGTGCAAACTCAACAATTCTGTGCTTCTATGATCATCTCCAAAGAGTTTTTGATTCAGTTTCACATTTTATGACCAACACCAATCCACTCCTGGACTGGAAGCCTCTGTCAAGCCAAAAGATTCACCAAATGTGTACGAAGATCACCAGATGTAGACAAGCTTTGCTCATACAAGCTCCAGAAGCAGGAAGCATGCAGGGACTGAAGAAACCATCTCCATCAGCGTAAGAGGATTAGTAGAGTGAAACATATACGTGAAACGTATGTATTTACCTTCCTTCCAAAGAGTCCAATAATTTAATTTTTACATTTGAACTCAGTTCTTTGGATTTAATTTAGAGATTACAAGTGGGCCTAGTTACTGAAGGAGAAATAGCCTGAACTTTGGGTATAAACATTGCAGAACTATAGATTTTTTGTAAGAAATGCAGAACTTGTGACAAAACAGGACCTGAAACATCTCTTAAGGCCTGGAGTAGAAGGGAAGAAAAATAAGAGACAGTCTTCACATACAGGATATGAAGCAGCACAAATTCAGCGCAGATCAGCATTAAATTATTCATTTTCACAAGAAACTCAGCTTTCCTAAAAAGCATTTCCAATGAAGGTTGTGCTCAGAAGTTTGAAACTAAGAGCCTTCCATGCATTTTTCATATCAACACAACAATTAAATCAAATCACCAGTTATTTCAAAGTCTTTTGATTCCTTGGGTACATGGCACATGTTTTTAAACCTGATTAAGGTGTAAATCAGCTGAAATAGATCAAAATGTTGTACAGGATGCCTAAAAACCCCCAGCCATGTGTGCTTATCCTAATTAACCATGGAAATCAAACACTTCCACTGTAGCTACAAACAAGCAAATACACCTCTGCTAACAGGAAACAAGAATAATCTGCTGGAAAAACTAAGTGACAAGGACCTGGAGTGACAGCAGTTGGCAACGCGCTGTAATTTATACTGCTCAGGATGGAATTAACATAGCTCAGTGATCAGCAACATGTGAAACGTGAACAGGATTTTATAATTAAGTTTTTAAAAGGAAATTAAAAAAAGGTATTTTCAAATTTTATCTCAATATTAAATTCTGCTCTCGACTGAAAAAAATTACATTGCTGGTGTTCTTACAAAACCACATTAATGTGTCCTTACCCATTGCTTTTGTTTCTTCTCTTTTAGCATTCAGTAGGGAAAATTTGAATTTTGCTCTGACTTCACTTTTTGGGCAACTGACTAAAAGCAAATACAATGACAAGTAGTCTTTGCTTTCATCATCTAATCCCTTTGGATTCACTCTCAGGCACCTGAAAAAAATGGAGAAATTGTAATTTTTAAATGGTATCCGGAATAAATTCAGAAATATTTTTACAGGACACAATAATAAATGCTACTGAAATAAATGTTTCCTTTGAGATTGCTGACACTTTGAAATTAGAACCAATCCATACCTACAGTAACCCTCCAAGAAGTGTCCAAGTTTTAATATTTATTTGTAATTTAACTTATCAGTTTTTGTGAGCAAAACAACCCCAAAACAAAACTAAAGCACTTGCTAAAATAAAGACCTTACCACTTCATTTTGTCATTTGGCCCTGATGAAAATGTAGAACTCTTTAAAACTTCGCCCATTTCTTCGCGGCAAAAACTGAAGTTATTAATGGTCCACATGTACGAAAATTTTACTACTTTAACCTGAACAAAAGATCAGAAAATGTTAAGAAAATTTAACTTACATACCAAGCATTAACTGTAAGAACTGCTTGAGACTGTCAGCTATATTTTTTCAATATGTCAATAACTTTAGTTTTCTTTAACAATTATTGTGACAATAATAGAAAATAAAGCCATTGGAATTTATGTAGATTACCTGTGTGTAACACCAGCTTTCAGCCACAGGTCCACTGGACATCTCCCCGGGAGGAGGTGGGGTGGGAACCCTTGACATTGCCACTTATTGCAGGTTTATAGTATCAAGAGAGCAATCCAAACTTCAGTAATTCTCCTAAAAAAAGCAATTCGTACATTTTGTTCACCCTTTTTAGGTGTGGGGAATACAAAAACTCGTATTACTGTGTTTAATAAATGATGCATCTGAAAATTAAACCTGAAAGGAGGACAATGGCTCTGCTGGGTGTTACACATTACTAACCACTGGCGCTCAAAACCTGCAGGCTGAGCCCTCACACAATAATTTATAAAAATAAGCACCTCTGCATCATACACCACCACTAATGACAATATTTCAACACCCTCCCTGCAAATTACCCCTTTGGCCACTCCAGAAGTGTTAGAACTTTCTTCAGGCTCTTCTCTGATTTGCAGAGTACCCAGAGCTCTCAGTGATTAGTACAATGCCTTCGTTTTGCACCCAGACATAATTCACAAGAACACTCAGCCACCTGCGAGTAGAATAGGTTCACACAAGCCTGAGGTTTCTGAATGGAGGGTAAGAAATTAAACCTGCATTTCAAGTAGGATTTTCTTTCACAGATGCCTTCTATCTTCAACACCAACAGACGCAGGTGAAGAACTATAACCACCACAACCATGTGTTCATTCCCTCTCGAAGGACAAAGCTGGAAAACACTTTCAGACAACTCCCCAACTCTGCAGAACTCTGGTTTGAACTACCACCACCTACCAGAGCACTACAGCTCCTCCTGCCCACCAGGAACTGAGTCACCTGCCCAGATCACTCACACCTGGCTACACAGCAGTCATTGGGCCTGGCTAATGAAAGAAGGTGGGCCCACGAGAGGGCAGCTCCAGGTTCCTGCCTGGCTCTCCTCTAAGGGAGGGTTTGCTGTCAGCTGTGGACAGGTTTCTCACCTAAGCTGCTCCATTAAATTGCTAAAAAGTGGAATGAACCCTGATCAAACCAGAAGAAAGTCAATTATTTCTGCTACAAGACATTTTCTCTCGGTACAGGAAGTTTCTTTAAACATATCCTGCTATCCCTTAAAAGCACCCATCTTTCTGCAACATTTGACTGCTTCATTGTATAGCTCTTTTTAGCTGTGATAGAACAACATTAATTGTCTTCCTCAAAAGATGTGATTGCACATCACTAATCATGATGGAACAACACTCAGAAACAAGATTTTATGCAAACATTGGTAAAAAGACACTGCAAGAGCACGTACAATTCAGTCATGATGTGAACAAGTTTATCACTCCTACAGGAAGAATTCTGGTCTGTGAAATGCTCTAATCCTCACTGGATGTTTTCCCACCTGCCTTTCTGGTACTGCTCCTCACTCATGGTATGAAGTAGCCCTTGCACATCGAAGCCTGCTCACAGGTGATTGCTCTGAATCACAGAAGTATAAGATCTTGAAAAGAAAGCTAATTCTCAGTTTTTACCAGATGAGGAAGCAGATGCTTTATAATCATATCCCTTAACAAATCCCTACCAACAGATCTGCTATGACAGGGTGAAAACAAGCTATTGAATGAGTTTCCTGCAAGATATGAATCCCTTAGACATTGAAAACTAATCATAAATACAATTCAGCTGTCTTTAATAAATGAGTTTTCCCCCAAATAAAACTTGTATTTGTGGTAACATTCAGTATTTCATTAGTACTTTCCATAAACGAAAATCAAACAGCATCTCTAAATTTAAGATAACTGAACTTGTTTGCCTCATATTTTTTTAAGCAGAAAACACATATATTGTGCATGTTGTGCTTACACAGTTTTTGCTTAAATGTTTACAATTGGTTTTGATTCTCTGTACAGAACCACCCAGAGTAAAATTCTTGGGAAGGATACATATGAACTCCTGCTTTCATAAAGCAAATATTACCACTTATATTACCCTTATTTCTAAAAGCACATCGTACTCAGTGGTAACAACTGAAGCTGCTCCCCAAACACCATGGATTTCACACAGAACCATACCCTGAAAGGGTTAGAACAGCTTACCTCAGCCTTACTCAACCTGCTTGTGGCTCCTCAATTCTCCAAAGCTGAAAGCAAGAAGAAATACAGCCCATTCCTTATCCTGTCATTTGCATGAGATGCACAGGGCTGTCTCATCTCTCATCTGTACCTCAATTCTTCAGCCCATTAGACCAGTCAGCTTCCAGTAACCATGAAGGAGCAGCAGATCTGAGCCAAATTTGCTCTGAAGGGGTTTCTAAATTGGAAAAGCCTGAAAATAACTGCTGTACACAATCTCTTTTAAGAAAGTGTTCAGTGACCTTGGGCCAGCTACCAGTAGTTATCTGCCCACTCCTGTCTCACAGCTAAAGCAGCTTGATTCACTGAGAATTTAACTCTAAGCAAAGGTAGTTATTTGCAATTATTTTCAGGTCCATCTGCTGCCTTGTCTCTGTACCTGTTCTACCCAGGGCATCTGCACTTCAGAGGCTGCTTCCACCTGCTGCATGGCCTTTATTTAAGGAAGGCCTGATTTTACCTAAGGACACTTCTCAGGTCCTTCTGAATAGCCTCAGCTTTTTCTAAAGTTTCCCCTTTACGGCACTAGGACAAGACAACTGATGTTCGTGACCTGATACAGGTCTGAGGAACAGATTTACACCTCACTGTTTGTGCATGGATTTACTAAGCCAATCACGTTTTTAACTGAGAAAACTGGCAGAAAGCAGTAACTTTAAATACTTAATACTGGGAGTCTGTGTTGAGGAGCTGTCTGTACTTCTTAGTATGCCTGGGCACACAACTTAAAAAAAAACAAAGGACCAACCAAGACAAACTGAATAATGGAGAATGAATAAACAGAGTTTCTGATGCTCTGTTAACATGAACCTAAGACAGGGAGAAGGATGGAAATGGTTTAGCAGTACTGCAGATCTGCCCCTCACTTTACTAAACCAATTAACTGGGATTTGGGTGGGGTCATGGGGATATTTACCAGAACTACAAGGTGAAGAGAACACAAGCTCTAAAGATGCTGTCCTGAAGCACAGAGGTGTTTGAAGAAGGACTTTTGCAGTCCCCAGACTGACAGCCAGACCACACTGAGTGGCCACCAATGGTCACCAGGGCAAAGTGGACCCTGCACGGGCAGCCTGAAGGTGAGAACAGAGCTGCAACTACACATTCACCCTTTGTTCTACTGTGCTCTGCGTGGGGAGGAGACTAAATACTACTTGGAAGAAATAGTTTATGAATCATTGATTAGCCACTGTCATCAGCTCTGACAAAATGGTTTTCCAAGTACCAACCTCTCATCACAGCCTATTAGCCCCAATGGTTGGGAACAGAGAGAGCTGCAGTTCACAAAACCAGTCGGAGAACGACTGGGTGGAATTAAATCAGCGAAGTGCAGGAAGACAGGTCTGCTATCTGCAGGATGAAACAACTTAGACGGACAATTTTCATGCTAGAACCTGCATTTATTACTCTGCAGGCTATCATGAACAAAGCAGCAGAAATGATGGAACATTATCAGACAATAGCTCCACGAGTTTTCAGGCAATGCTGTGCCTGTCTGGACACAGCCCAACAAACCAGTCGGTGTGGCCATTCTGCCAGGCAGAAACGTCTGACCATCAGAGCAAACATGCACTGGGAACAGGAAAACAAGCTTTAATGGAGGGGGTAAAAGAAATTTCTGGTTTTCAAAAGGAAAATGAGATGGATTTTTAAAGGGTGTCAAGTTCCTTTGTTTAGGGTTTTTTTCTAATGAAGTGATATATGCATACTGAATGTTGTACAGCAGTCAGTGGTGATTTAATTCAGAGTTTGTGTTCATTGTCTTACAAAAAAAAAAAAAAAGAAGAAAAGGTCAAAGGTTCTTTGTACTTCTAGACCCCAAACATGATAGGCTTATCACTTCTACTGGTCTGTTAAGGAAGGTATTGGCTTCACCTGATAATCGTTCTGCAAATAGACCAGATTCTGTTAAATCAGGATCTTCGAGGAGCTGATTCTCCTACAGTGAGCAAGCTGGCAGAAATAACATGCAAAAAGGGGATTTCTCAAAGCATATTTTATCTAGGAATTAACTGAAGTGCTCTCCTAGTCAAACAAATACTTGTGCTAAACTTAAAGCCATCTGAAATTGATTATTGTTAATTAATTACCTGCACACACAGTGTAAGAAAAGCACAGGCTACCTTCCAAAACATGTATTTACACTGAATTTCATCAAAAGCCGTATTAGCTCTCCATTTTCCTAACTTTTAAAATGAGATCTTAAGATTCAAAGTGACTTCCTACATCAATAACACGACTTTCAAAAACATTATCTTTGTTATGTTTCCCTCTGAAACTGAGTATTTGTCAACGTTATTCTAAACAAAACTACTTTTCAACCTCTTGGAGCTAGACAAGAGCACATTTCCAGTCTCTTACATCTTGTGCTGGAATTATCTCAACTTTTTCACTGAGAAAGTGCCTGGCTCATTCAGAAAGCACCACATCCACAGGAACACGCAAAGAAGAATTTTCTACGCCCACAATAACAAACCCACAAGGAACTTCATAAAAGTACTTGAAGAGCTGCCCTGTTAAGAGGATGCTGGGCCAGCTCCCTCCTTGGGAGCAGCTCAGTGTAAGCAGCAGATCCCAGGAGTTCCCAGGGCAGGCAGAGTGCAGCAGGTGCACACGAGGTGTTGCACATTAACCAGTGACCACAGCAGTGGTTTACCTCGGTATTTCAGTGAGGGATTGCAGCCAGCAGATTGCTGGTAGGCACGGCTGAACAAACTGTCTTCTGCAGGGTGCCCAACACACCCCGAAAGTCAAATGCAGCCTGCCAGAACCCAACTCACAGATAGCTCTCCAAGCAAATCAGTGACCCTGTCCTGCTCCCTCCCTCAAGAGCAAGAAGAAGAGCACGTTGTGCACTGGGAGATCAGTTCCTGCTGAGCCTCTTCCCTCCAGCATCCCTTCTTCCAGGGCTCGAGCCTCCAGGATCAGCTTCCTCCTGGGTCACACCAACAAACTCCACATCCATGTACTGCATATTCCACTCGGATGGTGACAGTCTTTTCCTGAGCAGGGCTGAGCACTGCATGAAATGCAAAGCTGTTAGGAATTAACTTTTTGTCCCCTCTCTGGAAATACTGATATTTCGTCACTGCCTGAAATAAAGATCGCCTTCTGAAGTTGAACTGGTAAATAATATTCTGTCCCTCCAACTTTTTATTCCTAATAAATACATAACTCAGAAACCAAATATAGTTTGTGAAATTTTGAAGGTTTGGCTTTTTTAAAAAAAAAAAAATCTGAACTAAATCTTTCATTCAGTAAAATCAACTCCCAAAAACCCATTCAAAATAAACATGGTCTAGTTACAGAGATACTTATTTCATTTCCTCTCATTACATGATCAACAGTGACTAAAGTATTACATAGTAATATATAATTAATATGTAGGTATTATACATAAAACTATCAATATTTGTTCAAAGAATCAGTTCTGTTTTTCAAATTACAGAGAAGGCAAGTTCTCAGGAAAAAAACCATCTTATCACTTCTTGGCTGAGAGAGAATATATTTATGAAAATAATAATGAAAGAAACAAATCCAATGAAAATAGTTATGTCTGAAGTGGACATTCTTCTGCAGTCTCCCATCTGAAGCAACGTGCCAGCTGGATCACACAGTTCTATGTAGCATCAGCTTATGAACGCCAAACTATTTAAGAGTGAAAAAAGCCAAATCCCTTTCTCATTGATCACAGGATTTGTGTAACAGCCATCCACCACCTGGGTCACACTTATTTGGTGGCATGAAACGCCTGTGGCTTGAAATTTATTTTTTTCCTGTTTAAGAGTTTGTCTTATAAGCCAATTATGCTTATATAAATTCCTAAGATTTTTACTAGTAAATAGAAAAAAAATGAACTTTGCAAAAAATAGGATTGTTTTTTTAATTAGGAGGATTTGCATCCCTTCACAATTGATCTTTTTGAAACAATTGCTGTTTTATTTCCTAAACAGCTAACTATTAAACCAAGTTTCCTGCTGGATGATCCACAACACAATAACATGTCCGAAAGGTCTATTAAGCTCAAGCGGTTTTCCAATTTGTTCAGTTATTATCTTCTCCGAAAACACTTGAGATACACCTATGAAAATTTAAATGCAGTGTTTAGCATTTATTGATTTTAATCCCCATCTATAACTGCATCATCTGAGTGAACAGAATTTCTCATACTTACACAATTGCAGTAATATATATCCATCCCCTAAGTTAGAAAACTTATAGGTTAAGGATGTACTACACTTTACGTTATTTGTAGTACTTCTGACATGAAGAATTTCTCCTTTTTGGAGCAAAAGAAGGGAACAGCAGTTGGGCTACACACAGGAAAACCCTATGGCACTTACTGAAGAGGCAGCCTATAACAGTTAAAAAGGTTTGATTCTTTTTTAGAAAATGGTATTAAAAAATGCTTATTTAATTATATGTTTGCTCTGGAATCACACAATAGCAATCAAGCTTACGCAAACCCAAGTTTTGGGGCTTAAATCAGAAGCTCTGGCTGCTTCTGTGGGCTTCACACTTAACATCTCAGCCTTGCCATCCCACAGCTCTGCTGGAAGCCTGTGTCCTGCCAGGAGACACAACCAGCAGCCACACCACGAGCCAGTTCATGGCTCTCTCCACACCTTTCCAGTAAGAAAAAAATACTACCACGGGCTGGGCCGTGACAGCTGAGAAACTCCATCTACACCCTGTCACCCCTGCCCGGGGACAGTAAACTCCAGCAGAGAGAGGGCAGGCAGCTGGGGTCACAGACATCTCAAAATAGCTGCAACCAAGACTCCACAATTTAAAAGCACATCCTCATGGGGGTTCCAGCAGAAAAGCTCCAGCAAGGCAGAACCCAGCACACAGGAAATGCCCAACTTTCCAGGAGAATGGTGGTGTACCTCTGACCGACAACACCGCAGTCAGCAGCTCAGAACTAGCAAGATAATAATACTATTAGTTGTAAAAACGGTAAAGTGGAGTACATGCTATTTCCAGGCTTTTCTCTAAATTTTCTTTCCTATCCTAAGCCTTTGAAAAACAAAGTTGAATTTTACCTCAGCTGTGAGAAAGCCCAAGTGCTCAGCACTGCTGGAGCTATAACTGTCTAGTTTACATCAGCCACACTCACTGATAAAAATCCCTCAGCCTTAGCCTTGCATTATTGTTCTGCAATATAGGAAACCCACTGTGCTCTGTATTAGATATCCCAGACCATTCCCTACAGCAGTCATCTATGCATTTCCCTGGAGAAGAAATGCAAGATTATTTCTTACAGCATTTTTCATTTTCATTGCCCAGTCTAGTTTTATGGGACCCAAATGAGGGGTATTTCTACCACGATTCCTCTTGGGAAACTATTCTATTCAAATAATCTATTGCTGTTGGGGTTTGTTTCCTGCTACACAGCCAAAGTGATCTCTTCCCCTCCTTAGTTTCACTCCATTACTCTTACTCCAACAAATCACTGGCATGTGAAAATATATTAAATGAAGACATTTTTTCCCTAAATGCTTCAGTTACACACAATCAAGAGTTCACCAAATTGAAAATGCTAATCTTCACTTTCTTCTTTGCACTTGGAACAGAAGTTTGTATCAGCCAACAGAAAGTTGATTTCAATTGTAACCAAAAACTATCTTTCTCTAGCAGATTCAGAGCTAGTCTGGGGTGGTTTGGGTTTTTTTTACTTTTAAAATTTGTAAGATTTGTGAAAAGCACTGGCCTACACTCTCTGGAGAGAGGTGCTTTCACTTGCTGCAAAGGAGCTGTACAGAGCAGCAGAATGTTCTCCTCATTAACCTCTGCAGACTGGCATCACCTGCAACACACATCGAATTGGTACAACTGCTTTCAGCAGGCAAAGGCTCATACTCACAGATGTTGTCAGGAGGGGGCTGATCATTCATTTGTTGCCCTGTTACCTCTCACAGCAAACCAGTGGTCACATTTGTGCACACAGCTGCATCTTGGAGATTCTGAGTCACAGCTCATTTCAGCCCTGCTCTATGTCCGAGTATCAGACTTTGTGCAAAAAAACCTGATACTTTTAAGCTAGGAAATTGAGAAAAAAGGCCCAAAACTCAATTCTGCCAGAGGACCAAACTGCATTTGACGCTAATTTGCCCAAACATTATTGAAATTGAACTAATCCACAACGGCTGATTAGACACATCCAAGGGAGGTCAAGAGGTAGCGCTGCACACACACTTGCTTTGGTGAATATGAAGCAGGAACCTCTAAAAGCCATCAATGCAAGCAAAACCTGACATCTCAGTATTGGACTGCAGCCAACCAGGTTTAGGCCCACAGAGATAAAGAAAGAAAATCCTAAAAGTTCATAGAACATCTTGAGTTGGAAGGATGATTGAGTCCAGCTCACAAATTACTCCAACAGATACTGGCTTCTGAATTTCAAACACAAGTACACAACTTCTATCATTCTATTATTCAAAAAACATCCACATACTGTTTTGCTTGTACTTTGGGATTTAAGAACCATTCTGACGTAAACTGTTTAAGATCCCTTTTTCCACCACCAAAGTAATCCAAAGCTTGGCAGTTCCCTGGAACTTTCCCCGCTTACAGCACAGTCTTGGTTGCTCAAGACAGAAGAAAATTTCCCAAGCAGCAAGGCAATGAGGCTGGCACAGGCCTGTCAGGGTGGCCTGGCTGCGGGGTAAATAGATTTGGTTTCATTCTGGGTGCTGTCAAACAAGGCAGACCAGAAGCAGATCTGAGTCTGCTGCTCTTTGCCTCCCTCCACAGAAGACACAAGCCCCGCTGTGAATCATCATCCCGAGGAGGCCACCTCGCACACACCGAGCAGAAAAACAAACAGAAGGGAAAAATGCAATTTACTATCAGCAAATCAAGAAGTCAGCCAACACCAAGTGCCCAGCCTCTCTTTACGAGTGACTCTGGAAACCTCTGAAGGCTCAGACACTGTAATTTATTAGCAACCCAGACTAACACTTGATGATGTTACTGCCATATATCTTTCCCCTCAGCACCCAGCGAGCAGAGTGTCACACTTGTTGGAGGGGATGGCACATTTCCAAACACAACTGCCATTTAAATCATTAAAAATGATGCCAGGCCCGTAAAACAATATTCAAAACCACTGACTACAAAATAAAGGTGGATTTTGCTTGATGATCTTATTAATATAACTAATCATAGCAACTAACTCTATATATAAAGTTTGCCACGCACAAATTTTGAACAGGTTACTGCCTATAGAAGCTTTTCTTTCACTTCTGGTTATATCATGCTTTCCCTCCTTCTCCCTTCCCTCTCTCTCTTTTTTTCTTAAACAGGAAAATCCACACTTTAGAAGAATGTTACTAATGTTTTTTGCCATAAGCAAGACAGGAACTCCCCTAATCACAAGCTTCTCACGAGATGCAACAGTATTAATTCAAATCTTTGGGATTTATTTACTGTATTTTTTACCCTGGATCAACCACCTGCCCAGTGGATTTTACAAAACTCGCATAAAATGTATTTATGCAAACTTCTTTAGTATAAGAAGTTTCAGTTTCTTAGAAGCTATATCACTCATCGCAACACAAATATTATTCTGCTGGCATTTTTAATTTAAATCTGCTCGCTACATGCACATAAGTAAACAGAAAAAAATCTACCTTGACATATTCTGCAGAGATCAGAAAAACCCACTGAAAACAGATTTCATACATTTTATTCCTCTGAAACCACCATATGCCAAGTGCAGTGCCAGACCCAAGAGTGATATCACACCCACTTGGACACTCAGTACAGCAACGCATTACATTAACCTGCAATCACACAGATCAGCCAGAGATTTCGGACAATTTTGTCTCCAGAATAACATTTTCAGAACTGAAATAATATGACTTTAAATAAGTTCATACAGACTCTATGCAGAACTTTCCAAATGCATGGAAAAAAACACCTAAAAATAGGCAGAAATCTAAATGTACACAAATAATTGCTACAATTAACTTTGCACATAGCACAGACACGTTAAAATGACTATTTTGTCCTGTTACAAGAACAGTTATTCAACCTGATACGTAAATATCAGTGTGCCCACTGGTACATCTGATACTTAAAAAAGAAGCTAAAATTTAATATTTTCATTATCTATTGCTCCATCCCCAAAGCTGAAGCAAATTATATTAACCACTCACTATCTAAATTCATTACAAAACAATTCTGGTTTTATCTTCAAGAGTTTTGATTGCAAACAAACAACTCGGAAATTCATCTCTGTTAACAAGGAATCTGTTTTAAAATTTAAGAAAAACTGCCACTAAAGAGTGCTGATTTTGTTGCTGAGGTAATGTCTACAGATGAAGTAATTCAGAGCCCTATTGTGTTCAGTGCTGAAGACAGTAAACGTGTCTCCTCTAAAGAATGTAAAGAAACTCTAAGACAATCTGAATCATTAGATTAATATTTTAAGTGCTTGAAACAACAAATTACTTGTGTTCAGATTTTATTTCTACTTGTGTTTATTTTATTTCTACTTAACCTAATGATTTTTAACTTAAACTCTGTGTATTGAAATCATCTGTCCTTCACAGGCTACAGGCCATGCTAATAGAGAAAGCAGATTCATCAGTTTGAAACCGAATATGAATAAAGAAAGCCAGGGAAATAAAAACTTTTGTGAAGTTTTCCAAAGAAAAAGGCAACATGGAGCAGAGAGCTAGAAAGTAGGACACCAGAGGAGAAAGTTATACCAGCTATTCCTCAGGCCAGAGGAGTTCTGCACCTACACCTAATTTCAGTTGTTCAGGAAACAACCAGTGATGCAATCACCCCAAACCCTTTTAGAGACACCCAGGTCTAATTAATTTGCCGAACATTCAGTACACAAGAAAACAAGGTATTTGAAAGAAATCAAGTGTAAGTCATTGCCTCCCCCATTTCCTTCATCTCCATTTGCAGCCCTACTTAGGAATCGATTTTGCAAAAGACTTGACCAACTGGTAAGTGAGCTCTTGGGAGGGGACAAACATTAAAGGAACAACCAGGAAGGAGGCCAAGAGAAAGCTTGGCTCCCAAGTTTCACCCAGTGATCCTTTCCACCGCACAACAATAAGAGGTTCCCACCCCATGAACTTTGGAATTTTCCCAACTCCTGGAGACATTTACTCCACCAGCAGCAGCACTGCCTACGCCAAGAGCTACTCTGTTGCATTCTCCCTGGCACACAATTGCTGCTTCTTTCTACAAAGCACACAGGTAAATTACACATCAAATGATACTTCACCTTTGAACTACTTACGAATTCAAGTCACAATATAGTGCAGGGAGCAAATGTCACACGAACTGCGGTGGATGAGCTGACGCTGATGTTACAATTAAAAGGAGCATGTGTAATATTTTTCACCAAAAAATGAAGTGATAAATGGCTTCTGGGAGATGCAAGGCAGTATCAAGGATAAGTAATCTAATTCAGGGAATTTGGACATGTGAGCTCTCTGGATTATTCCATGCCAATGACTTTCTGAATCAGCTGAAAGAGTATCTGACTTTCCACTACATTTCCCAAACGCTGTATGCAAACACTCATCACAACAACGTTGACAGATACATGCATGGTTGCAAAGTGATTCCTTGTACAAAACATAAAAAAACCTTGTAGCTGATAAAGAATAATTTTAAACCAGTCTACCAAAAAACACACTGGAAAACTATTAAACTTGGATAAAATGGAACCAACAGAGTTGAGGTTTATAGCTGAGGGATTTTAGGTTAAGCTCTTTCCAATACTGAGCATACTCTCCTGCCAAAATTCCACCACACAAGTTGAATAGCTAAAACATCACCAAAACCCCACATTTATGCAAAACACACTCTGTAACACAGTTACACACACTTCTTAAGAAACCCACTGAACTAAGGCAAGCAACCATCTTCTCTCAGTTAAGAACTACGACATCTAAATTACCACCACTAAAATACCTCCAGCTCTCACAGAGCTGCACCAAATCTCTAAGTACAGAGCACACACTGAGTGAGAGATTATCCACTTCCATTTGAAGGGGACAATTCCAATACAAGCCTTTTGATACAAGTGGGACAAGAAGCAACAGAATGTCACAGAAACATGAACTGGAAAGTTTCTCAAGAAATCAAAGGAAGGAAGGTCTCTTGTGAATATGCATGTACTTTGTAAAGGGGAAAGGGAATCGTGGAATGGTTTAGGTTTGAAGAAAACTTGAAGATCATTTCATTCCAACCCCCTTGTCATGGGTAGGAACACCTTCCACTATCCCAGGTTGCTCCAAGCACCATCCAACCTGGCCTTGGACACTTCCAGGGATGGGGCATCCACAGCTTCTCTGGGCAACCTGTGCTAGTGCCAAGAGCCATGGTACAAGAGCCTCTTGGAGAGCACAGGTATTAGTCAAGCACTGAGCCAAGTGCCTTCTATTTCATCCTAAAAATGCAGGGCCCAAGACATAAACAACAAAATGCCTGGTCTTCATGCTTTGATTGGGAGCACATTATCTTGAAGATCCCAGGATTTTATGACTACAAGTATCAGGTTGCTCCTTCTGGGAAGTGTAATAATCTCACTTAAGACTTCCTTAGTCTCAACCAGGTTTTGCTAAATACACAGGAAGCAGACTGCTTTTGACAAGGAGACAGAAATGCCCATAAGGAGCATATGAACCTGTCACAAAAACTGTGAGGGAAAAAAACCACCAAAAATATCCACTTGTCATCAACAGGAAAATATAACAAAAACGGAAAAAGCAGGCTGAGGTAGTTTTGTAAGGCAAGACACACAGAAGCCGACGTCTGGGCGTACCACAGCGACTGGAAACATTCAACAGGACAAATTTCTAATTAGCACCACTTTTACAAGGGCATGAGATGCAAAGAAAAAAAAAGTGAACAGATGTGAAGAGATTATATATGAAAGGCTGGAAAAACAACAAATGCAGACAGAAAACCTGGGAAGAATGAATGAAGAGAGAAGTTAACGAGATCTAAGTGCAAGTCAACTGCTACCTATTGCTGTCCTCAGCTATTTCTTATCCACCCTAACTTATGTGGATAATGACAACTGGTTTCATTCTCTCTCCTGTATATTTATGTTTAGGTGCTTTCAAAGGCAAAAAAATCAACAAAGAAACACAATCTATAGGGAAAAAAAAAAGAGATGAAAACCGGTAGTTTTTATAATACGTGATTTCAATTGAACATGCAAAACTGTAAACAGCATGCACTGAGTTGAAATCAGTGACTAGGGCCAGAAAAAAAACTTGCTGGCTTTTCAAATTCATTTTATATTTGTCTATAGCATATACAAGTTTTTAATAGCAACAAGTAGCTTGCGCCGCCTATGCAAGTACAGAATGTAATTCTTTATTTTCACTGACAGTTTAAAAGCAGGCTGCAAAGCACCAAAGTTAAAACTTTGGCAGAAAGCTGTTTCAAGGGAATATAACACCAAGGATATTTCTGGATATTTAAAACCTCAGATTTCCAGAAGAGAGTTAAACGCCGTTTCCGCTGATGTACCAAAGCCTGACAAGTTTGCAGCTTTATATACAAAAGGCATATTGTTTAAAAATTATTTTCCCTTTCCTGAATAAATATCCCATTACAGAGTGAGGGGGAAATACCATGCAATAGACACACACTGGAAATCCTTCACAGACATTTATGGTTATCCTGGCCACACATCCCAGAAGGCCCAGAAAGAAGCCAGGTAAAATACTTTCAGAAGTGCCAGTAACTGCTAACTGCGCCTCTAAAGGGGGATATTTATTTCCAGAAAGAATAAAACTTTTAGTAAAAAACAGAAAGGGGGACCCTTTTTTTTTAACCTTTTTTTCTTATGGTTAAAACAAAATGCCTTGGCAGTCATACAAATGGTTTCGCTCAGAACCACTGTGGTAAAAATTCCTGTAACCATATGGGATACCTATCAAAATAATGCTTTCTGCAGAACTGATAAGAATAAGGAAGGACCCTGATTGACTCTGTCACAGATTGTTCTTCCTGGCAAGAGGTTCGAAACTGTCGTTTTTGTTCAAATACTATTTTTATAACTCTTAACACCTCTTGAGAAAAGAAATGAAGAATACAGTCACAAAGCAAAGCTACGTTTTAAAACAGATTGCTGATTTCAGTATCCTACAGTTAAAAACACACCGAGAGCTCATCGATATCACTCATGCTGTTTCCTTTGTTTTGCTGTTTTCCATTCTTTACGGTCCTTCTCACCTACTTCTGCCCTCGAACCGCCTCAGTGTGATGCAAATCTGCCCGGACTCCCGGGAATTTCAGCAGACGACATCATCAGGTGAAACCCAGCCTGAGTCAACTCCACTTCCTGACCACGTCTAAGATGGTGCGCGCAGCCCGGTGAATCAAGGGGAGCTTTCCTCACACACCATCCACTCCCCGCTACAGCGTCCCTCAAACTTTGCCGCAGACCAAAGACGGCAAACAACCTCCCAACCAACCCACTCCCGAGTCCCCCTCCCTATTTTTGCTTTCTTACAAGACGTGAACTTCCCAAAACAAACCGCGCTGGGGGTTAATGAGGGCACGGGCGGAAAACGCGGCGCTGTTCCGCGGGGCTCTCCGCGGCCGAGCGGCGGGCAGCGTCCGCCGAGGGCCTGCAGGAGCCCGAGGCAGCGATCGCTGGATCCCCGCATCGCCGGATCCCCGGACCGCGCCGAGCCGACATCGCCCGCCCCGGCGCGGCCCGGCCCTCCCGCAGCACCTCCCGGCGCTGCCCCGGGCCCGAGGGCACAACAAAGCCTTTTCCCCCGCATCCCGCACCCCCGGCCCGGCACGTACCGGATCGCGGCGCTGGCGGGGCGGCGCGCCGGGGCTCATTCCGCCGGGGCGGGGACGCTGTGACGGTCACCGACGCCCGGCGGGAGGCGAAG